>LOEQ01002589.1:353663-365796 GCA_001685075.1 Bramus lutescens
GAAGAAGAAGAAGAAGAAGAAGAAGAAGAAGAAGAAGAAGAAGAAGAAGAAGAAGAAAAGACAGGGTTTCTCTGTGTAGTCCTGGCTGTCCTGAACTCACTCTGTAGACCAGGCTGACCTCAAACTCAGAGACCCACCTGCTTCTGCCTCCTGAGTGCTGGGATCAAACACGTGAGCCACCACCACCTGATAGAAAATATTTTTAAGAAAATCATAGAAGACAATTGTCAAAATCTAGAAAAAGAGAGGGACAGACAGGTACTAGAAACCAACAGAGAACCAAATAGACAGAATGAGAAAAGAAACTCGCCATAGCACATTATAGTTAAAACAGTAACACACAAAAAGAAAGGGTATTAGAAGCTGAAAAAGAGGGACTCAAATCACCTGCAGAGACAGATCCATTAGAATAACACCTGATTGTTTTGCAGTAATATTTACAGATTAAAAAGTCTAGAAAGGTGTATTCCAACATCTGAATGACTATACCTTTTAACACAGACTAGTATACCCAGCAAAACTATCTATTAAAGCTGAAGGGAAAATTAAAAACTGTCCATCACAAAAATGGATTAAGACAATTTACCATCAGTAAGCTAGCTTTGCAGAGACTAGAAGGGATGCTTCAATCTGAAGGTGATAAGCACATCAAAGTCATCATAGATGATATGTAAATAATGTAAAAATTAATCAAGGGCTGGAGAGATGGCTCAGAGGTTAAGAGACTGACTGCTCTTCCAGAGGTCCTGAGTTCAATTCCCAGCAACCACATGGTGGCTCACAGCTATCTATAATGAGATCTGGTGCCCTCTTCTGGCATGCAGGCAGACATGGGAGGAGTGTTGTATACATAATAAATAAATAAATCTTTAAAATAAATAAATAAATAAAAATTAATCAAGAGATCTAAGAAAATATCACATCAACAAAATGAATTACTGTTCATCTTTCACTAGTACTTAGGATTATTAATGGGCTCAAAACTTCAATAAAAAATACACAGACTAAGAGACTGGACTAGAAAACAAAATTTATCTTATTGTTGCCTCCGAGTAATGTACTTTACCACCAAAGCCAGACAGCAATTTCAGGTAAAAGGATGGGAAAAGGTAGCAAATGGGTCTAAGAGACCATACTGTACAACTATTCTAATAGCTGACAAAACAGATTCAGGAGAGCTACTTCATAAACAAAACAACTCTAGATGGGCTTGTCTTTTTGGGCTGCCAGCTCACAAAAAAATAAAAAACACTGAGACTTATTATTAATTATGAAAGTTCGTCTGTAGCTTAGGCTTGTTTTTAACTAACTCTTGTACTTTATATTAACCCATATTTTTTAACCTACCTTCTTCCACACGCTTGTTTCTTCATCTCCATTCTGCCCACCCTGGTTATTCCACATCTGGCTCACAACTCTGCCTCTCTTCTTCCCAGAACCTACTCTGTCCAGAAGACCCGCCTATACCTCCTTCCTACCTATTGACTGTTTAGCTGTCTATTAAACTATCACAGTGACACATTTTCACACAGTGTAAAGGAATATTCCACAACAAACAATCCACCAAGAAATTACAATTCAAAATATATACATGCCCAATGCAGATACACCCAATTCTTAAAAACAGACTATAGCTGTAAAGTCACAGATTAATCCTAGCACAGTGACAGTGGGTGACTTCATTACCTGACTTGCACCTATGGACAGGTCATCCAGACAAAAACTAACTAGAGAAACTTTAGAGTTAAATGAGATCCTAAATCAAGTGGTTCTGAGAGACATCTACAGAACACCCCACCCAAACACTGAAGAATGCATCTTCTCAGCAGCTCAAGGACTTTTCTTCAAAGTTAATTAGATATTAAGACACAGAGCCAGTCTCAAAACATACAGGAAAATTGAAATAACAACCTGAATTCTACCTGGCCACAAAAGAAGAAAGCTGGATATCAATAGCAATAGAGACTACAGAAAGTATACAAACTTAGGGGGCTAAACAACACACTACTGACTGATATGTGGAACATTGAAAAAACAAGATGTAAATTTTTTTAAATATAATTGAATAAAAATGAAGACATATCTAAGTATAAGAGGAAAATTTATAGCTCTAAATGCCTACATCAAAAAATGTAAGAGATCTTATTTAAACAAGTTAATTATATACCTTGAAGTCTTAGAAAAACAAGAATACACAAAGTCCAAAATTATCACACAAGAAGAAATCATCAAATTCTGGACAGAAATTAATGAAACAAAAATGAAAAATTTATGTGAAGAATTAATGAAATAAAGAGTTTCTTCTTTGAAAAGACAAACAAAATTGACAAACCTTTGGCCAAATTAAGCAAAATGAGAAGAGCCAAATTAATCAAATTATAGATACTACATGAGTTAAAATTAAAAGTGAAATTAAAATGTCTCATAAAATTATAATGAAACTAAGAAAATCAAGAGGACATATCTGAAATAACTATACTCTCCTAAACCAAAAATATTAGAAATGAATGAACTTCCAGACACATGTCATACCAAAATTTAACCAATATTAAATAAATAATTTAAGCCCATCTATAACCAGCAATAAGATGGAAGCAATAATCAAAAAGTCACCAACTGATTGAAAAAAGCTCAGGAGCAGATGGAGTCACTGAACAATTCTCCTCGACCTTCCATGAAAAACTACGACCAACCCTACTCCAATGGATCCATAGAGAGAAAAGGAAGGCTCCCAACTCTTCTGATAAAACGAGTAACCAGCAAACAAAAATGCAAAACTATTCAATAAAATATTCAGAAATTGAATTCAAGATCATATCAAAATAATCACTTAGGGGGCTAGAGAGATGGGTCCATGGTTAAGAGTGTTTGCTGTTCTTGCAGCTCTGAAGAGGAGCGGGCCTGAGCCTGGGAAATGAACTTTGTGTGCTGTGGATGGCAGAGCCCAGGAGGCAGGGCTGCATAAGCCCTTAGAGCCCAGAAGACCATGAGTGAGTCCCAGATGTAGGACCTTGAGCTTTTTACACTATTGGACTTCCGTTTTGCTTTTATTTGAGTGTAACTGTGCCCTGATTCTTCCCTCTTGAAGTAATATAGTATGTCTTTCTTTTATTTTGCAGTGGCTCATAGTAAAGACTTGGAAATCTTAGAAGGACTTCGAAATTTTAAAGAGACAGGAACTTTGAAAGAGACTTTGAATGTTTTAAAGATACTGAACTGCTAAAATGCTTGAATTTTTAAATGCTCCGGAACTTTTAAAAGTTGGGTTGCTCTACATAATATTAATATTGAGATCTTTTAGATAAACAATAAAGTAAGGGTTATGGCTTAATGGTAATGTGTTGATGTGTCAAACTGACCAAGGGTCCATTGTCCTAGCTGGGTTTTTTATGACTTTTGTTGTTGTTGTTGTTGTCTGTTAAAGAAAACTTAACAAAAGCTAAAGACAGGTGGGAAGAGGACTCTCGGCTAAGAAAATGCCCATAGGCAAGTCTGTGGAGGCATGTCTTTATGTAGGAGGACCCAGCTCACTGTAGGTTACGCCACCCCTGGGCAGGCAGTGCTGGGTTATATAAGGAGGCAGGCTGAGCAAGCCACAAAGAACAAACAAGTAAGCTACCACTCTCCAAGGCCTCTGCTCGGTAACAAACCCTTTCCTCCCTAAGTGGCTCTTGGTCATGGTGTTTGATGACAACAGTAAGAAACTCTAACTATGACAGTTACCTGCCATAACCACACAGTAAGACCCTACAGCTGATAACACAACATACTTCGGCTGTAGAACCTAGAGAAAATCAATCTCAAACCAACCAGGAAACTTCCTCCCTGCTGACTACCATTCATAGGGCCATGCTGGTTTCTGGGGGAAATACGAGTCGAGTGGTCCTACCCAGCACTGGACCGTGCATACTTATAATATCAGCCTTCCAGAAAAGATGTTATTACTGGTGCAGTAGTGGTATGATGGTTATGAGTAATTAACTACTTTCTGATTGGATTTCCAGGCTGCTCCCAACCCTGGTGAGAGAAGCTTCTTTTCACAGTGGACAACAGTCAGTGTTGACATGACTAATTGCCTGAAGTGTTGAGACTGAGTGCTTGACCCTAAAGAAGAGATCTTTATCAAATCTCACCACCACCCAACCCTACCACCACCAAAGAAGAGGCAGAAATAAGCCAAAAGTCAGAGGATCTGGGAGAGTTCTGTGAAATGCTCTCTTGGGCAGGATGTGGCTCTCACACACATGGATTCAAAGCAGCTGTGATTACCTGTGCAAGATCAATCCAGCAAACGTTGCTGGGGAAGGAAAAACTCATTTTTCTTTGGAGGTGTTCCCATGGGTAAGTTGCCCTTGCTCCAGGAGATGGCTCAATACCCATGCACATGTAGGCACCACTAACTGGACTCTAGTGGGTTAGCAGAAGAAAAGGAGGAAGAGGAGGAGATGGGGAAGACAGAATTGGGAGAGGATGGGACATGTTCATGGGATATGGGAGAGAGTTGGAGGAGGGAAATTCAGTGGAAATGATTACATTTCACTATATAGACATATATGAAGTCCTCAAGGTGAAGGGAATTGTGATTCAACACTGGGAACTTTCACATATGAACTTCAGGATCTCTAAAGAGCAGGATCCATGCTGGCTCTTCTTAGCTACTTCCTCACTGTCTTGGATACATGGTGCAGCACACCCATCTGAAAAGATGTCTCCACCTCCTAGAGATTTTAAAGGAATCATAAAGAAGGTAGATACATCAACTACTGTGCACAGAAGTATTTAATGGCTAACCTCAGCTCATTAGAAGAGAACTTACAATATAACCATGTTGCTTAATTTTTCAGGAGTTTACCATAACCCATTTTTACAACCTAGGATTCTAAAAAGGAAATATAGTTGCCCAAGAATTTCTCAAGAGACTGCTTAATTGAAACCCTCCTCTCCTAAGAAGTTTCCAACTGGAAAATTACACAATCAGATGAGGACTGGAGATGCCCAGGAAAGACAGTGATAAATATGAAGGAAAACAGCGTGCCCCAAACAACTTGAAAGAGGTTTTCTCTAACCACACCCCGCTTATTGATTTGTATAGGCTCCAAAAATGGTTCATCACATACAATAAAATACCCGTATGCGTCCTCTGTCAGTATCATCAGGTTTCATCTCAACTTTTCAAGTTGAGAATCACGAAGCGGTAGAGCTCCTCAGTGCTCTCGTCATGGAAGGACTTAAGACTGACACTGTTACAGACAGATGTCTCCCAGAAAAGGAGGGGAGAGAAAGACATCCCATGCTGATGTAATGCATTTCCCACATACAAACAAAATATCTCCTTCCTCGTGGAAAAAAAAAGAGCAAGTGGGGGAAGAAAGAATTTATTTGGTTTATACTTCCACATTGCTGTTCAACACTGACGGAAGTCAGGACAGGAACTCAAACAGGGCAGCATCCTGGAGGTAGGCGCTGATGCAGAGGCCATGGAGAGGTGCTGTTTACTGGTTTGCTCCACATGACTTACTCAGCCTGCTTTCTTTTTTATTATTTTTATTGAGCTATACATTTTTAATCCGCTCCCTTCTTCCCCCTCCCCTTCTATCCTCTCCCATGACCCCCATGTTCCCATTTACTCGGGAGATCTTGTCTTTTTCTCCTTCCTATTTAGATCCATGTATGTCTCTCTTAGGGTCCTCTTTGTTGTCTAGGTTCTCTGGGATTGTGGATTGTAGGCTGATTTTTCTTTGCTTTTCTGTCTAAAAACCACTTATGAGTGAGTACAAATTATATTTGTCTTTCTGGGTCTGATTCATTCATTTGCCTGCAAATTTCACGATGTCATTATTTTTTTACTGCTGAGTAGTACTCCATTGTGTAAATGTACCATATTTTCTTTATCCATCCTTCAGTTGAGATTGTTTCCGGGTTCTGGCTATGACAAACAATGCTGCTATGAACATAGATGAGCACATGTCCTTNGGTCCTCTTTGTTGTCTAGGTTCTCTGGGATTGTGGATTGTAGGCTGATTTTTCTTTGCTTTTCTGTCTAAAAACCACTTATGAGTGAGTACAAATTATATTTGTCTTTCTGGGTCTGATTCATTCATTTGCCTGCAAATTTCACGATGTCATTATTTTTTTACTGCTGAGTAGTACTCCATTGTGTAAATGTACCATATTTTCTTTATCCATCCTTCAGTTGAGATTGTTTCCGGGTTCTGGCTATGACAAACAATGCTGCTATGAACATAGATGAGCACATGTCCTTGTGGCATGAATGAGCTTCCTTTGGGTATATCCCCAAAAGTTCAGCCTGCTTTCTTGTAGAACTCGGGACCACCAACCCAGGGAGGGCTTCACCTGTCAGGGGCTGGGTCCTCCCTCATCGATCACTAATAGAGAAAATGCCTTACAACCAGATCTCATGGAGGCATTTCCTCAGTGGAGGCTCCTCCCTGTCTGATGACTCTAGCTTGTGTCAAGCTGACACACAAAACCAGCCAGTGTACCCCAGTACTTATAAGTTACTACAAATACATGGGACCCCTAACATCAAACTGTTACATGAAGAAGGGGCATTAGATGAAAACTAACAAAACCCAGAACCATCCCAAGTTTAAGCAACAGCCCATGGATATTGGTCCATCGGTTAGCCAGACAAACCACAGCGGCTAAGAAAGCAGCTGTGTAGGGAGCCCAGCACAGGCCACATGGTCTCTCTGCACTGTCTTAGAAACTGTTCTCTGTACTAAAGTTATTCTAAAATTAAAAGTTTATTCTTTAAAAATAGTTTGTTCCTGGCCACACTCATCAGGACAGAATTTCCACAAAGAAGGGTTTCTTTTCTTTGGCTTCGGATTTGAACTACTGATTTGGTTTTCCTGATGAGTTCGAGAAGTTGGATTAGAATGTGATTTTCTGTGCATAGTCTTTCTGGTCATTTCAACTCTACCCAAAGTTTTCAAGTTTCATGTACATTTGTTCATGGAAAATTTTAATACGATATTTGTATTAATTATTTGAGATTTTTCATGCCATGTATTTTGATCATAGTCCCTTCCCATAACTCCTCCCAGATCCACCCCCACATCCCCAACCCCCCCAACTACTGACATTTTTTAATAACCCAGCTTGTGCTACCCATATGTTCAGGGGTGTGGTGCCATCCTCTGGAGTGTGGTCCACCTACCAGGAGCCACACCCAAAAGGAAAACTGACTCTCCCTCCCTGAGAAACCATCCACTATCGGCAGCTCTCAGCTTGGAACGGGCGTTCATGCTAGAGTATTGACTGGCGGAAATGTTTTAAAGGAACAAAAACAAAAATAAAAATGGAGAAAGAGCACAACAGTTTTAAAAGACATCAGGTTAAGAATGAAGTTCAGTGGCAGGGCACTTTTCTAGTGTGTACACGGTCTTGGGTTCCATCCCCACTACTGCAAGATAAAAAATAAAAATCTGTTCACAAATACTTTGATGTGCTCTCTTTTAAGAAGTGGAGTCTATTTCTCCTCTTGACACCAGCATCATCTCTGGAGGAACTGAAGGTAACAATATAACGGTCACCTCCGAAGCCACGTTAGACACCATGTCTGCCTTCTTCCTTGCCCTCTCTCAGAGATCACCGGATCTCATCAAGATTATGCTGTAAACACTCTGCCTGCCCTGTGGTGTGTCCATGGGCTGAAGGCGACGACCATCTTGGAAGAGGTTTCTTCAGCCCAGTCAGCCCTTCAGATGCAATCAGCCCCAGCTGATAGCCTGATTACAATCTCACAAGACAGCCAGAGCCGTTTGGCAAAGCCGTTCCCAAATTCCTGGCCCACAAAAAGAAACTGAACAAAATAAAATATTTCTAAGCACTGTGTTGGGGTAATTTACATCACCTCAATAGACAATCCTTTAGTCCGTCAGCACCCCTTCTCCCACCACAGATTAGAAGTTCAAAACAGGTCTCATGGTGCTAAAACCAAGGTATCAATGGGATTGCCTCCTTCTAGAGGCTCCAGAATGGAAGCTACTTTCTTGCCTTCTGCAGCTTCTGGAGGCTGCCTGCCTTCCTTGACTTGTGACACCTTCCTTCTTCAAAGTCAGCATCGTACAGCGACTCCCACTTCATCTCTAATGAGCACAGCCTCATCTCTGACACAGACCCCTAGCTCTCCTGCCTCTGTCTTTCATTTGAAAGATACTGGATTCCCTGCTCTCATTTCCCATCTTAACAACAGCTGTTTAACCACCTCAATTGTGCCTTCAACCTTAACTACCCCCTTGTCTTAGTTGGGGTTTCTCTCGCTGTGGAGAGACATCATGACCATGGCAACTCTTATAAAGGAAAAACGTGTCGCTGGAGTGGTTTACATTTTCAGAGGTTCGGTGCATTATCATCATGATGGGACATGATGGTGTGCAGGCAGACATGGTGCTGAAGAAGTGTCCTTCATCTTGACTTGCAGGCAATGGGAAGGGATCTAAGAAACTGGATGTGGCTTGAGCTTATCTGAGCCCTCAAAGCCTGCCTCCACAATGACCCACATCCCCCAGCAAGACCACACCTCCTCCAGCAAGACCACACCTCCTAATAGTGCCACTCCCTTTGGGGGGCCGTTTTCTTTCAAACCACACATCAATATTTCATAGTCTGAAGTTTACCTGCCACAGTCAGTCGGACGAATTTGTGAACTCCTCAGAATTGTGCTTTCAAATACACAAAATATTGTACAGATGACTGAAAAAATAAATTAATTCTCCTGAAACCAGTTATTAAACTCCTTTTAAACATTGGTGGTACAGTAGAACATGATTCTCTGATAACAGATTATAAGCAGAGACTGTGATAGCTAACCTTGATGGCCAACTTGCTGAGACCTAAAAACGCCTGGAAGACAGGCCTCTGGGAACGCCCGTGGGGGATGATTTCCATTAGGATACCTAAGTGGGAAGACCCTCCTGCTGTGGATGACACCAGCCCCTGGGCTGGGATCCTGCTATGCAGAAGGAGAAGGTGAGCTGAGCTCCAGCAGTCACTACTCTGTGCTTCTTGACTATGCACAGAACAGGGCCGTCTGCTTCTAGCCCTTTTCTCCCTCGGTGGCTTTTACCACAGCCACAGGGAAAGTTACTGTGACAAAGAACTAACAGTAAATCCAGTAACTTCTTTAGTTTCAAAATGGATGTGAATGTAAATGACATTGTCATTTCAGATCTTGAAGTATCAAGAATCCCATTTCTGTTGTGCCCTTAACCCAGGCGTTGCTATTGTTTGCTACCTATACTTACAAGCCAAGGCGAGGCTAGCTTCCTGCTCCCGACTGCTCCCTGCAGGTTTGCTGAGCTGGACTGAAGACGTGAGTGAGAGTCCTGGAGGAATAAAGGCACTGTTTGACTTTTTAGCATGACATTTCATCCAGTTAAAATAAGACAAAATCTCCGCTGTTCAATTCTAATCGTGCTGTTAAGCACCAAGTGTGTACCGAAAACATCACGTGCCCAACCTCGGCTGGAAAACAACAACAGTAATGGAAAGTCTGTGACCATGTGGGAATGGAGCCAAAATTCCAGGAATTTACAGAGGAAAATCTTCCCTCAAAGTGGACATATTTATGTAATAAATCTAATGGCATCGAACCAGGGTAGGGGGATAGAATTAGCAAACACCGCAATAGTGACATCTAGTGGGCAACATTGGTAAAGCCACAGTAGTGCCTGGGATGAAGCTTTGGAGGCACAGAGAGCCCGTGGCCATTAAGACTTTGTTAAACCCTAACAGAAGTTTATATCAAAGCAGGCTTGTGGACAGTGACCCAGGCTCTTCTGCATCCATTCGCACTGTGAATGGATTCATCTCACACACCTCAGCCAAGACCCAATAAACAAGAAAATTACCTTGTCTGTTTTTCCCTTCCAAAAACAGATTTGAAATTTTATACCAACGTAACAAGTCACACAGGTATAAGATGACCTAACCTAAACTGGGAAATTTGTCCAGGGAGGATAAAGAGAGCCTGTGCCCTGCCCTGGAGAGCTGGAATATGGCTTCTCACTCCTCCATAAACTGTGACCACTTTCTCCTTTCCTTTCTCCACCAACAAATCCAGTCTGATTTAGAGGCAATACAGGGACTGTGAGAGAAAGACAGAAGAAGAAAGACAGAGAAAGAAGGAATTTAGGCAGTGCTGGCAAAGACAGACTCCTGGGGTACACACACTTTTGGGTCACCCGCACGTGGAAGGCACCCAGGCCCTGTTCCTCTCAGACTTGAAATCCTGTCCCTCGGAATAGCATAAACCAGGTGGCCAGAGCCCAGCACCAAGGAGAGAGAATCCCAGGCAGTCCAGAGAACTTGGCGAGTTCCTGAGTCCCAGAATGCAGATTGAAAGCCAGAAGGACAGAGGTGACTTCCAGCAGACACTCACCCAGGCGGGCTGCCAATAATTGACTCTGTATATCAAAGCTGCTGTTGCCTGGGGTTTGGTTTTGTTATCCACGGACCTGGTGGTGGTAGATTTTGTTGCTTCTGTTTTGTTTCTTGGTTTCGTTGCTGTTTGTTAACTTTTTTATTGACTAGACACAAGTCAGAATTATCTGGGAAGAGGAACTTCAGCTGAAAAAAATGCCTCCCAGCAGACCACATGTAGGCAAGTCTAGAGGATATAGTCTTGATTAATGATTGAAGTGGAAGGGCCCCGCCCACTGTGGATGACACCTCCCTTGGGCTGGTGGTCCTGAGGTGTATAGGAAAGCAGGCTGAGCAAAACATGGGGAGAAAGCCAGTAAGCAGCATTCCCCCACGGTTCCTGCCTCCAGGTTTCTGCCTTCAATTCTTGCCCTGAATTTCACTGGATGATGGACTATAAGCTGTAAGATGAAATAAAAACTGGTGAATGAAAATTCCTGAAAAGAAGCTGATGAACTGCTATTTCACTACATTGAAGAAATGGGTATTTTGGAGGTTCAGAGGCTAATTACTCTTTCTTGGGCTAGTTCTGGCCTTCTGGAACAGACATCCCTTGCCCCACTCAGTATCTGAACTAACACTGCATGATAACAAATTAAAAGCTCTTAGAAGCTATTAACTTAGCAGAACACTAGCTTCCACCAGTCTAAGAGCTAAGAAGGCCATCAGCTACTTTCATAATGGCCTAAGAATGAACTACCTCTTGTTCTCTTTATGATGAGAACTCTGATTTTTTTGGTTAGCACGTTCCTCCTTGAGTTGCTTTTAGTCATGATGTTCATCTTGCCAATAAAAATCCAATTAAAACAGAGATCACTCTTTCCACAGGGTGAAATGCAACTGTGCAGGGGTGTCCCTGCAGTCAGAACAGGCCAAAGATGGCAGGAATGAGGAGAGACCCAGGGGAAACCCTGGATCCAGCCTCCAGACTTCTCCACTGGGGTCAATAAGCTTCTCAGCTGGAGCCAATAAACGTTTGTTCCAGTCATAAATGGCCTCTTCCCTTGCAGTGGACATTCTTGACTCCACTCTGCTTGCTAATGACAAATGAGAAAAACAGTTGGTTTCTCAGCTCAGCGACCCAACACCACCAAAAGCTCCGCTGTGCTGGTTAGGTTTCATTGACTTGACACAAACTGAGTCACTAAGACAGAGGGAGCCTCAATGAAGGCATGTCTCCATCAGATTAGCCTGTGGGCAAGTCTGTGGGGCATTTCCTTGGAAAGATAGGACCTAAGAGAGGGCACCTGAGAGTGTAGTTTCCTGAGCGCCTTTCTCACACAAGACTCCCTAGAGAAATGTCTGCCCAAGTCAGTTCAGTGCTGCAAGCCCTGACACTGCAGCTGTGACCCAAAGGGGCCAGGCTCTGTGTACTGAGCTGATAGCAGAACTTGGTAATCAAGTTCTTGATGCTGCTTTGCAATCATGCAGAATGGAAGAGTCATGAGTCATAAGCCACACTTTGCAGTGACATCTGTTAGGGTCCAGGCTCGACAGAGTTTGTATGTTCCAGGGTAGGAGTGTAAGGATGTTTAAGAAGGGCCACTTGTTGGTTCCTTGCTGCTCAGCCCCAAAATAATCACACAGAAATTATATTATTTGCAATACTGTTTGGCCAGTAGCTTAAGCATATTGATAGCTAGCTCTTACATCTAGAATTAACCTATCTCCATTATTTTATATT
>LOEQ01002589.1:395625-424515 GCA_001685075.1 Bramus lutescens
TTGCTTTTCCATATGAAGTTGAGTACTGTTCTTTCAAGGTCTTTGAAGAATTTTTCTGGGATTTTAATGGGCATTGCATTGAATCTGTAGATTGCAAAAGCACCTTTTTGGAGAGCACAAATCCTCTCACATGAGAGAACGTGGCTAACCACCAGCAAAAGCTCTTAACAGACATACAAATGCTCTCAAACTATTGGAAGTCAGGTTGGCACACAATGAAATGACAGAGACCAATAAAGCAAGGTGGGATGTGAGGACACCTTTTCAGGGATGGCAGGAAATGATGGGCATTGTGTAGTGTGTAGGATAAAAAAAAAAAGATTGCAGAGTCAATTGTCCACAAAGAAAAAAAATGATGTGGGTCCCTTTGTGGCTTTTTTACAAAACCAAAGAGAGAGAGACAGAGATAGGAGCAAAGGAAAAGAGAAATACTGCCTGTCCATGGCTGGCACAGGAGCCGCACAGTGCTGACTGTTTGGAGCTGGATAGCAAACACATAGAACATTACACGATTCCCTTTGCTCTGGGTGTATTTAAAATATCTTCATCACAACTTAAAACACAAACTAGAAACTGCACTAGCCTGAACCTTCTGACACTACTTGTCCTTATCCAGTTAGAGGGTCTTTGTCCCTTCAAATGGGATGCAGTGACTTCCATCTGCAGGCACAATCCCCTAAGACCTGTCAAATACACAGAGCAGCTGAGTCTCAGGAGGGATTCTTTTTCTGTTTAGTTTTCTCCCTTTTTGTTTGTGTTAGTTCTTACTTTGTTTTATTTTAGATATTAGAAGACCAGAAGAACTTTCACTGTTAAAGCCTGCTAGTGACTATTCCAAGAAGAAAAAGAAGAAAGACAAAAGTAGTAAAGATTCTATGATTGATGACGTCCTGAGCCTGGACAGCTCTTCAACAAGCTCGGGTTCCCCAGGTACGGGGCTGTTTCAAATGTGACTGTAGACCCTAAAGGAAAAATCAATAAATACTTCCTTCACTCTCTCTCTCCTCTCTCTCTCCCTCCTTCCCTCCCTTCCTCTGCCCCTTCCTTTCCATATATATAGATAGCAGTTTATGAACTGGACAGGACAAGTGGACCTAAGGAAGCTCCCCTAGGACCCTTAAAGCAGCAGAGGGGTCTATGTCTACCCTCTCTTCCTCCCTCCCCCTACTTTCTCTCTAAACAAAGAAGGATCAGTGCTGCTGAAGGATTAACTGACAAGTTGAGAAGGAGATATATAGCTACGTTTCGAATTTTTTTTATACTTAGACTTTTACCTTAGCTATGTTTAGCAACTCATGATTTTAATTGGATATCTTGTGCTGTAAAATACTAGCACATCCATCCATGAATTGTGTATGATAAAGTACATTTTAGAAAGAAGGTAATTTGGGTAATTTCAATATATTTCTCTTTTACTAGTTTGTCTTTGTGTGGTTTATTATTATTATTATTATTATTATTCCCTCTTCTTCTTCCCTCTTCTTCTTTTTGGTTTTTCATGACAGGATTTCTTTATAGCTTTGGAGCCTGTCCTGGAACTCACTTTGTAGACCAGGCTGGCCTCAAACTCACAGAGATCCTCCTGCCTCTGCCTCCCGAGTGCTGAGATTAAAGGTGTGTGCTAACAAGCTTTTTCTTAAACATGCTTTCAATTGGCTTGTAAAGGAAAGGCAGCTAAAGATTTTTAAAAGGTATACTTATATCAAAACAACTGTCTCTTACTTTCTTGCATTATCAAGGGCTTTCTTATATAGTCTATTCAGACACAAAGAATAAAGAGGGATCTGAGCAGTATTCAGAGGTAATAGCCAATTATTAGTAAGAATAACTATTGGGTTCTTAAAAGTAGCAGATGTAGCTCTTTGCTATCTGAGGCATTTTCTGCCTGTGTTCTCAGTTTGCTAATCACACCAAGAAATAGAAAACTCTGGGTGATTAGAAAGGACTTACTTACCAACATTTATCTGTGCTGATTCTTGGAAACTTTTACGTCTTTGGGATCCCAGAACAAGAAATAACAGACAGGATCTTTACCTATGCACCTGATCTCCCTACTATCCTGACTCCTGATATCTTTAAAATCAAAATTCATCTTAGTATAATCTTCTTGTAAAGATTCCTAACCGGATCACCAATCATTTGCCTGCCTCACAGTAAGCCCGGGCTTGTACAGTAAGACCATGACACCCACATATGACCCCATCAACGGGACGCCAGCCCTATCCACTATGACTTGGTTCGGTGACAGCCCTTTGACGGAGCAGAACTGCAATGTTCTGGCCTTCAGCCAACCTCCTCCATCACCAGATGTGCTCGCCGACATGTTCCAGCCTCGATCTTTGGTGGACAAAGCCAAGATGAATGCAGGGTAAGAGGGACTCCATCGTACTCCTATCTGAACTGGTGTTCATACACTAAGAGGCATTAAAGAGATGGGGGCTATCTAATTTGTTTAATTAATAGGCATGGACATTATGATTCCCTGGCAAAATTCAGAGTGCTAACTTTAAAAGGAAAAAGGGATGGACACAGACTTTGGTGGTCTCAGTGCCTTAAAACTGTGAGAAAATTGTCTTCAAATAACTTGATGGCTTACCAGCCATGACTGTGACTCTTGATGCTGTTGCATGTGCGAAAAAAGTGCTGGGGGATGCAGAGTGGTAATACATACGTGTGTGTGTGTGTGTGTGTGTGTGTGTGGTGGTACATGCCTATAATCCTCAGGAAGCTTAAGCAAGAGGATCACAGGTCCAAAGCCAGCTTGGACTACTTAGTAAGATTCAGGAAGGAAGGGAGAGGGAGAGAGGGAAGGAATGGGGGAGGCAGGGAGGAAAGAAACACTATAAGACAATACTCCTAGCGCCTTCACTTTCATATGTCAAAGAGAAAACTTTTTATCTTAAAAATTGTAACATAGTTAGGTGTGGTGGCGCATGCCTTTAATCCCAGAACTTGGGAGGCAGCGGCAGGTTGATCTCTGTGAGTTCGAGGCCAGCCTGATATACAAAGCAAGTTACACAGAGAAACCCTGCCTGGAGAGGTGGGGGGACTGTAAGGTAAAGAGCAAATATAAGCTATTTTGTGCTCACGGGTTTTGTTGATATGGTTTACTCTGTCCGTGTTCTTGGATTTATGTAAGGTGCAATCTGTAACACAACATGGTGGGTAGATGGGAAAAGTGGGCTGGTTTTTAAATCCTACCCTCTTGTTTCCTAGTTGGCTGGATTCCTCCAGATCCCTTATGGAACAAAACATTCAAGAGGATGAGCAACTGCTGTTAAGATTTAAATACTACACCTTCTTTGATTTGAACCCTAAAGTAAGAAATTGCTCTTTTTTGTGTTGTGTGTGCACGGAAGTCCTACACTTTGCATTTTGTCATCGAGGTCAGGGCTGATTTGCGTGAGCTCCTCTTCCCTGCAGGTTGCACTGAAGCAGGTGTACCCACTTCGGAACTTTCCTCTCTGCCTTGAGGGCAGGCTAGGCAGTGTTAGCAGGAGTTGCCTGGGGTCTTCATACCCAGCATGGTGCACACAGCCTCTCAACATTCACAGGAACAAGAAGGGAGTGAAGTGCCCACATAGCTAGAGTCTGCCATGGCTTAGGAAGGAAAGGAGGTATCAGCACTAGGTTGAAGACATGTTCTTAAGAGCAAGCCAGGACCACAAGGTGATCCACACAAGATACCCTGCTGCAGTGTTAAAATGACCTTAAGGAAAAGGGATCATCTAAGAGCGCTGCTCATCACCAACTCCAATTGTAGGGCAAATCTCCACCCAAAGCTTATTAAGAAAATTAATGAGGGGTGAGATGAGTCCTTTGGTCTTCTATGGCTTTCCTTCTTCCCCAGCCATCCTGTGGAGTTGAGCATCTGCAGCTGAATGACCCCTTGTAGAAAATACAAAATGTAATCTCCAGATGGCCAGACAACCTTGCTGCAGCAGCCCCACCCAGGGTCTGTGTTTGCTGCTCCTCTTCGTTCTGCTCTGAGCATTTGTGAGGAACTTGCTTCAACCTTTCTCTACACTCTTCCCCTGCAGCCATGTCTCTGCCTTCTTGGTTGATTTGTGTCTGTCTTTCAAAAGTCCATCTGAGTTCCCTAACTTCCCTACTTAATTTCTTCCAAAAAAAAAACAAAAAATCGCCTCACTCCTTATTTCTTTTTAGGGGTGTGTGTGCGTGTGCTTACATGTACATATATGTGTCATGTGTGTGCATGTGTGTGCACACATAGAAGCCAACGTCAACATTAGGTGTCATCTTCTACTACTCTCACCTTACTTTTGAGACAAGGTCCCTAACTAAACGCCGAACTCACCAAATTTAGTTAGACTGTTTAGCAGCAAGCCCCTAGGACCTCCTGTCCATTTCTGGGACTACAGAGGGAACCACCAACCATGCTGGGCGCTGGGGATCTGATCTCAGGGCCTCATGCTTGCTCAGCAAGCACTTTGCTGACTGGATGACCTCCCCTAAGACCTATTGCCGTCGTTTCTATGGAAAACTCTGCCCAGCTGTTGGTTTGGACCCAGGTGAAAGCTGATGGGTCTGTCCTGTGTGTGGAATGCATGACTCCCAGTGAATTGTGACAAAACAGGTAATTTTGGCTTCTCAGTAAAAGTATTCTGGGATGATGAACATGTCATTCTCCTAAGCAACTGTCTTGCTTTGCTTTGTTTTTTTAAGTTTCTTAATGAACACTATTTATGGTTTCTTTTTTGCATTGCCTACTAAATACAAATTGTACATTTCTGTGATTTCATTTTTTGTTGTTTTAAAAGTACTTTATAAATTGCAAAATATTTCTATCATACAAAAAGTAAAAAACTAGTATTTTAGCTTAAAGTAAAATATTTTTCTTTTTTCCACTATTATTATGACACACATATGAATAAATATGTAAGTCAATCTGCTAGGTCCATTTGTGATGTTAGGGGGATGTTTAGGGCAGATCACTCGGTACTGGATAGCTGATTAAAGGACTCATCCCTGAGGAAGACTAAATCTCTCTCTCCCAGCAGTCATTGATGGTTTGTTGCTCATCATCTATGGATGAGGCACCATGATACTTCACCCATCCAGGCTGGAGATGTGAACTGTTATTACAACTGTACAGATCTTATTTGAGCAGCTATATTGTTGCAATTTGATGGGTATGTCTTCTCTGTCGTATCTGGAAGACACAATCTCATAGCAGACTTTCTGGTCATCTGGCTCTTGCGATCTTCCAGAGCATTCTGGGCCTTAGGTGTAGGAGATGTGTTGTAGATGTATTTTAGTTGGGTCTGACACCCTGTAATTAATTGCTCTCTGCATTTTGACCAGTTGTGGTCTCCATTTGTGGCAAAAAGAATCTTCTTTGATGAAGAATGAGAAATATCTGTGGGTATAGGGATATTTAGACTGAAGTAAGGGATTATACTGGTTTAAGAAGGTGACAGAAGTAGGTTCTCATGAGTTTCCAGTACCAGGCATGATTTCTCTCTGGTTGATACTCAAGTCTCTTTAACGAGCTGTTGGTTACTGCCAAGATAAGAGTTGCCACTATTGCACCATTAGGAATATCTAGCCATGCTGGTCATTGTCATGGTTCCTAGACGTCTCAGCTTGATAGGAGTTTTAATTGCTTTACTTCCTTGACATTTTGCATAGCACATTCTGGTGCTGTGCCCCAGGAGGGAGGTTTTCAGGTCATATCCAGTTCATAACCCTTAAAGTCATGTGGCTGAAATTCATGGTGTAATCAACAAGGACTTACCTTCAACTTCTGGGAGGCAACCAAGGGTGACATCTATAGCCTGTATTATTTTATGAGTCTCTTGAACTCCCCTAACCAACAAGTCAAAAGGAGTTTTCTCATGCCTGTTGCTGGAGATTTTGTGATTTCATTTTTAAGCCTGATCCCTAGTTCAACATGAGTCTTTCTTCACTTAGTTCCCAACTAACCTATGTTGTTCTGTGCTTTCTGTTTTAATAACCTTACTGAAATTGTTCACAAAACTAGATAAATGTTGACAGAAACTATATTCAGTCAGTTTTAAATGCTAAGTCAGTATTCTGGCCCCATTTTGTCTATTCAAATGTTTCCCCATCTGTTTGTTTATTCACATATTTATAAAGCAACTATTATTATCCAAGAACAAAGTTGCACACAGGGAGCCCAAACACATCAGACATTAAAGCCAATGAATTAAAATGCATAAGTCTACCACATGAAACAATGAACTATAGTGAGCAAAATCTTTTTCAAACTGGACGTAGTAATATGCGCATTTCTTAATTAACTGAATAAATAATAAAATCCAGGGTAGGTCCTACACAGTGATTGTAAGTCAAAATATAAATTAATCTAGCCTCTGTAGAAAGCAGTGTAGCAATATCAGAATTACAGCTCTATTTTAACCTGCAAATCTACTCTTTATAGCAGAGTAATATTTATGTAACTTTAAACATTACTACTATAGGTTATGACTGCATAAATGCTTTTAAGAAAAGATCGGAAACTATCGGTAGAGAATTGTGTGACTATATCACGATGCATCCATACCACACAGTTGTGTCCTGTAACTTGCTCTGTAGACCAGGCTGGCCTCGAACTCAGATTTGCCTGTCTCTGCCTCCTGAGTTCTGGGATTAAAGGTGTGTGCTACCACTGCCTAGGAGTTTTGATTGTTTTTTTTTTTTTTAAGAGGAGACTGATTCTAACTCCTGTGATCAAATGATCCCCCTGCTTCAAGATCCCTTGTATCTGAAATGATAAGCATGTGCCACCACACCTGGATCCATGTACTGTCGGGGTCTGGTGCTAGCCTGGACTCTATATTTCTGTCAACCAGACCCCAACATAAACTATCTCTCTCTGGACCGGTGTAGAGGAGACAAAAATAAAGACACGACTCACATGGTTTCATCGGGAGGGAGATTCTCAGTGATCCCTCATGAAGTCCTGAGTTTACATCCTGAAGAATTCCTCCTGCTTTATTTCCCAAACAGCCTTTATACCAAAACTTAATTTAGGGGAAATAGATTAGCATTCTGTCTCCTAGGTAACCAGGTGAATGGCTTTTTGTCATGTCCACAACTACCTGTCTGCTCTGTATGTTAGCTGTCACATAGGCTTAAATTAACCTCTCAATCAGGCATGCTCCAAATTACAAAGAAAGGAGCAAAACCACATCCTAACCTTTTGTTAGGTAGTGATGGCCTGTCTGGTAGGCTATGTGACCATCCTCAGATACTGACTATGGCTTTAGAGCCTGGCTGCCATACCAAATAGAAATATGGGCCTACAATGTACACTGTACATGTGAATTTCTTTTAGTTGTTAAGTCTTGATTGAACTATAATTTATGTACCATAAAAAAATCAATCATTGGAATTCAGGCATCATGGCACACGCCTATAATTCCAGCACTCAAAAAGCTGAGACAGTGGGATCAAGAGTTCAAGCCTGGATTGAAAGACAATCTGCATGAGACCCTTTCTTTCAAAAAAAAAAAAGTAACTTAAAAAATAGTATGTATACTGTAAGTGTACAGTACAATGATTATTTTGTTTGGTGGTTTGGTTTTCATTTTGGTAAATGTATACGTGCATGTAACCAACATCACAAGCCATCACACAAAGCTCCCTCCAGTCTATTTTTGGTCAAACGCTGGACCTCTCCCAGCCCGCTCTGCCTTCTCTTCCAGCTTTTGCCCTTTTTAGAAATGCCACGCAGATGGATATCAGTCATGTCCAGTTCACCAGGCATGCTCACAAGGCGCCATGCTGTACTTGATGCTGAGTGGTGCCCATTGTGAGGACCCAGTACAGTTTGTTTATCCATTTTCCAGCTCAGTGAGGGTGCTTTGATTGTCTGCTCAGGCCTGTTGTGAACAGTGATGTGATGCTTATTCTCACGTGTGTTTGTTTCCATTTGTCTGGAGAGATGGGGAGGTGGGATCCAAGGCCAGCTATATGAGATGCCTTTGTAGATCACAGAACAGAGGCATGCTTTCCTGAAGGTCTGAGCACATCACCACATTTAGGATGTGAAAGTCACATCCTAAATCCCACCCTCTTAGCTCTGCATTGTCTTCTTTTCCCAGAAACTTTAGAAATACAGAGAAGGGACATGTCAACAAAGCATGCCATCTTTCCCACTTACCATTGTCAGAGGTATTTGCTGGTTTGGGCTTGCTTCACATTTAGACATTCCCTATCACCTCTTTTCTTCACGAACAGGAGATTAACGTAAATAAATAAAGCCAGTGCTAATCAATTCATGATGAGTCTACTGAGGTGCTCTGGGTATTTTTCATGTTTTCTTCATCAATTTTTTCAAAATATATAGTATAATATATACTCATTATAAAAATTCAATGGTCCTGGAGAAATAATTCAGTGATTAAGAGTGGTTGATGCACCAGATCCTAGCACCCAAATAGCTAACTCTGCATGGTCTCGTATGTGTCTGGCACTGAGATGGGCAGACTGAGGCAGACACTGGGGCTTTCAGGGCGCCAAACAAACTGAAAAAACATGAACTCCATGTTCAAGGAGAGGCCTGCTTCAAGTCATAGGCAGAGAGTGATAGAAGAGAATATCAACACACTCCTCTGTTCCTCTTTCTGACACCTAACAGACACATACAGCACACAGCACATACCAAATTCACACACACACATACACACACGGGGGGGGATTTCAAATCATTTTCTAAAAACATAACAAATGCTAACATGGAAACTATGATTTAATTAGAATAGAATAGAATAGAATAGAATAGAATAGAATAGAATAAGAATAGAATAGAATAGAATAGACTCTTGGTCATGCAAGTCGAAGAGTTTGGAAGGTGGGTGCTTGTGCAACATTGCAGATGTACCTGTGCCACTAAACCATATATTTTAAAGGTCAAGATCAATTTGTTAGACATATTCTACCACAGTTGAGGCTGTTTTTAAGGTAAATGTAAAGAGGGATTATTTAGAATAAAAATAGTGTTTAACTTAAATACATAGCTTCTGTGAAGTTTTAGATGCATAGACACAAATGACTTTAGAAGAGATCTTGCCATTTGCCATAGCACAAATGGGTGTGGAGGACACACATGCCAAGTAAAATAAAGCAGACACTTGTGCGTAGACTCCAAAAAGAGAAGACATAGAAGAAAAAATCGTGAACACACCAAGCTACAGTATTAGTGAGGGCAGCACTGGTCAGATAGACAGACAATAGAGAGACACAGGTCAACGGACAGAAAGTAGCAGACACACAGGATGAATAATTCTAGAGTGTTTATGTAGGACATGAGGACCACGGGCAGAAGACATGTATGTATTACAAGCTTTTCTTACCTTATGATTTTGGTGAGTTGGTTGCTCTTTTCATAAACAAAACCATTTTACTTTCTATATTATTGTTTTTATATTTCTTATTATTATTTTATTGTTAATATTGCTTTTGATAATATTATTTCTATATTCCATGTTGCAAACCCTAAATATGCACAATAAATATACCCAGTAAACTCATTCCAAAAGAACAAAGAGAACCGCCCTTGGCTATGACCTTTCTCTTAAAGGCAGCCACAACTTCATGACTAACAGTCTTGCAGATTTTTCACACATTTTCTAGCCTGTATTTACCAGGTTTCCAAGATCTTGCGTTCCCTGTATAGATGGGAGCTTTTGTATTCTCTTGAGCTTGCAGCTTTTTATTCAGCTGTCTTTCACATCAGTATCTAAAGCCCAGTTTGCTCTTTTATCAACTGAACTGTAGTCAAGGAAAGGCTAACGCATACTGTTGGGAACCAAGTGTGGCAAGCGTCTTACAAGAGTGTCTGGTGAGTACCAGCATTTCTGTCTAGACACTCATCAAACGCTAGAGGATATTAAGAGATGTGTCTAGATAGCATTCCTATAACCACAGCTGCAAAGCGAACCAATGCACCTCATCCCACAACATCAGATACTAACAGTGCCTAACAAGCCAATCCAATAGAACAGAAATTCTGTCGTCTTGTTTTAGCTTGAATCCTCTAAATTTTTTTTGGTAAGGTTGGGCATCTTTTCTGGTGTTTAAATGGCTATTTGGTTTTCTCTGTGGAACACCTGTTTATGTTTGTTCTACATCCTCTTAGATTTTCTGGTTTTTATATTCATTCATAGGAATGGTTTGTATTAATGAATATTGTCTCATCTATTTAATGAAATGCATTCTTTCAATCTATCTGATGAATGTATGACCTCTTGAACGTATTTTTCACTGTTAATGTTTAATTCTATGTTGTCAAGTCTACTTTATACATCATAACATTTAGGTATCTTGTCTTACATAAAACCTCATCCTCAGGCCAGGGATTGGAGTTCAGTAGTAGAGCATGTGCTTAGCATGCTCCAGATTCTAGGTTCAATCCCAATACCAAAAAGAGAGTAAAAACAGGAGGAAGAGGGAAAGGAGGAAAGGGGAGAAAGGAAGGGGAACAGGAGGCTTCCTTCACCCATTTAAAGACCGTGCATTCACCTAGGGAATATACACAGACCGATGATTTTATGTATTCACAGAATTCCTCAACCGTAACTGCTGTCTATTTCCACAACCTTCTGTGACCCCATAGGAAGAAGCCCTGTGCCACAATTCTGATTGCCCTTTAATCCTGCCAGCCCCAGGCAAAAGCAACAAACTAATGTTTTTATGGATTTGCCTATTGTGGCTAAGGACTTAGTTCATTTGATAGAGTTCTCATCTAGCTCTGAGTTCAATCACCTGGACCACCATGTCCGTAATTCTAACTCTCACGCTTAAGAGATGGAAGCAGGAGGACCAGAAGTTCAGGGCCATCCTCAGCTATGTGTCAAGTTCCAGGCTATCCTGAGCCACAGGAGACCCTGTGTCCAAAAAAAAAATGAAAAAAAAGGTAATACATAGAATTATAGAGCATGCAGGACTTTGTGACTAATCTCTTTCATATGGCATGTTTTCCAAGTTCATCTGTATTTTAGTATATACAAGTATTTTATTTTATTACCAAATAATGTTCCATTGTGTAATATACTATGTATATTCATTAATTCATCAAAGAATATCTGAATCATATCCACATTTGACTGTCATTAATAATGCTATAATGCTATGAATACTCATGCACATTTGGGCTTTTTAAATTCTTTATAGTGCACATACTCATTTACCATCTTGTCGTAAGTGGTAACTCAGTGTTCCTGAACATTCATAGTGGAAGTGTTATCGATGTCCATTTCCCTTACTCTTTCAGCATCCCAGACTGCTACCCATTAAACAGTCACCAACTGGGGACTAAATATTCAAACATACGACCCTATGGGGGTCATTCTCATTCAAAGCACCACGTGGAATACTATCCCGTTTTGTGCACATACTGTCTTTTGCTCATCAACTTCTCCATTGATGGACATTCACGTCGCTTCAACTCTTTGCCTGCTGTGGATAATGTTGCTGTGAATAGGTGCCAGGTATCTGAGTTTTTACTTCCCCTTTTTTAAGGGTGAGGAATGGCTGGCTCTTTGTCTGTCCCATGTTAGAGCCAGCTGTGTACTCTCGTTCTGACCGCTCCACATCCTCACCACCCCTGGTTACTGTCTGGTTTTCAGGTTAGCACTATCATACTGATGTAAGGTGGAACCCCTTTGAGGTTTTGTATGCTTAAATTCTTTAGTCCGTGGGTCGGTTAATTTGGAGTGGTGTTATTTTTCCTTGTTTTGGATTTTTGTTCCCCGAATATTCACACATTTTCATTGCAACATATAATGTTTTTACTTTCTAGTAAATGTATATACATGTGTAGTAGTAACTGGTGTCCATTGTAAACTAGTAACATGCTATTCTGATTGCTGTGTTTGGTGTCTGGATGGTACAAGTGTCTCTTTCAATGTGATTCTTTTTCAAAGTTGTCAACCCTTGAGTGTTATATCTTCTAGTTCACCTATGAATTGGTACAAAGTTCCCTTTTAAACATCCCCGTCAGGGTCTTCTTGAAATGGCAGAGTTTGAAGATCAGCTTCATCTTTCATTATCGATCATGTAGTGCGTGTTTTTACTTTCAATAGAAACATGGTATGGAGAGCAAAAATCATGGCACCAATGATGTACTGATTTGACTGCTTGAAGAAACTCTGAGAGATGCTTAGGAAAAGTTCCTTCTGACCACAGACATCAGAGGAGAAGGGCAACAGGAAGTTGCCTGAGCTAGACTCCAGAGTGTGATTCACAAAGAAAGGCCCCAGTT
Source organism: Bramus lutescens (assembly GCA_001685075.1). Taxonomy (NCBI): domain Eukaryota; kingdom Metazoa; phylum Chordata; class Mammalia; order Rodentia; family Cricetidae; genus Bramus; species Bramus lutescens. The sequence goes on from LOEQ01002589.1 coordinate 407,876, forward strand.
ACGCAAGAACTTTTGCGCTGTGGACAATAAACAAATGCCCACGCGCATACATATATTTGTTTCTTTCTCTAGTATGATGCGGTCCGAATAAACCAACTCTACGAGCAAGCCAGGTGGGCTGTTCTCTTGGAGGAAATCGACTGCACAGAAGAAGAAATGTTGATCTTTGCAGCACTGCAGGTTGTGGGGATGTTTGCAGCTCTCCAAAAGGGCGGGGGCTGCAGCTTTTCTCAGGGGTGGGGGTCTGCAGCTCTCCTCGGGGGTGGGGGAGACAATTTTAGTTTGTTCTGGTTAAAGCCTTCTATTTGTTTCTTTGATGACAGAAATGAAAATGAAGAGTAATTTTCCGTGTAAAATGTTCCCCACAATCTATGCGTATGTACACGCTATATAAGGCATCTATTCTTCAGTTCTCATTTCTTGCCTCTCACATGCACAGAGACAAGGCAGAACTAAGTTTGACCCCCAACTATCTAAATCTCAAAATTAGCCCAGTTCGATGTCATTTTCCTGCATAGACAGACCTCCTTCCAGATGTTCGGGATTCCAGGGAAATTCTCGAAGAAGAAGAAGACATGGTTAATGATCCACTTGTAGCTGGAACATTTCTAAAACCTCTGTCTTGAGCCAGGTGAGGTAGAGCATGCCTGTAATCCCAGCATGTGAGAAGACTGAGGCAAGAGGATCATAAAATCTAGGGCGGCTTAGGCTACCTAGAGAGTTTGAGACTAGCCCGAACAATCTGGCAAGATCCTGTCTCAAAAACATGTATTAATTTAACTGAAGAAAAACTAAAACCTCTGTTTATGTTTTAGTACCACATCAGCAAACTGTCGCTGTGTGCGGAAATCCAGGACTTTGCAGCCAAGTCTGAGGTTGACGAAGTGGAAGCGGCACTCTCTAGTTTGGAAGTGACCCTCGAAGGCGGGAAGGCAGACACTTTGGTATGAACCTTCCCGTAACTCGGAATTTGTTCTGACAAATGCAGGCTGGAACCAGAAGAACATTTCTTCCAAAAAGAAAAATATGCCGCTCACGTGACCAGCTTAAATTTAACAAGAACTGGCTTTTCTCAGGCTAGCTAGGCAAGGGACTATGAGATAACTCCACTACCACCCATGAAAGTTTTTGTATTGTGTTTCTTTGGGGGGATCAGCTGGTACGGTGTGTGGGAAAATTACAATGGGCTCCCCTACACTGTCATGGAACATGCCATTGATCCCTTAAGTCCAGAAAGAGCTGTACGGCCTAGGGCATGGGGCTGAGCATGAAGAAAGAGGTAAGCCTTGGCGTCTGGTCATACGTTGTCACCGAGTAAAGCTGACAGAGGGGAAGGCCTGTCTCTAGGACAGCAGTTCTCAACCTGTGGGTCGTGACCCCTTGGGAGTTGAATGACCCTTTTGCAGGAGTCACCTATCAGATATTTCCTTACCATTCATAACCATAACAAGATTACAGTTATGAAGTAGTAAAAGAAAATGATTTTATGGCTGGGCATCACCACAACATGAGGAACGTATTAATGCTATGTGAACGACAGTATTAGGAAGGTTGAGAACTACTGATCTAGAATAGAATCGAACACTCCTAAACAATTTAGATTTCAGGAGCTAAACCCCTCCAGTCATCCTTAAGAACGAAAACCAGATATCCACCCCTTGCCTCTCCTGATAGGTGCTTGAATGGCAGCTTTGTAATAGGAACGCCCCTCTGGTTGGATTCTTTTCCTGCTCTCTTTTGTTTTACCTTCTTCAACCAAGGTTTAACCGCACTGGATCCAAGCAGTGGGGCTGCTGAAGCTGCGCTGAGCGCTAAGAATGAGTCCCGGCATCCTTGTGCTTTCATTCTGAGTTCTTATCAGTAACTGGCTTCAAAGGGGGAGCAAGCAAATGCTTCCCACACAAGGCCAGTGCCTACCGGGAGCAGAAATTGGAGTTCCTTTTCGCCTGCCACCTGCACTGAGTGTGTAACAGGAAGTTAATCCTGCTTGGACAAATGAGAAATTCCCTCCTTCCCCCGGGAGTTTTGTGTGCCGCCGCCAGCCTTCAATGGCCACCTCAGAATGAACTTTGAACCAGTTTCCTGCCAAGTTTAATCAGTGACCAGGCTACCATAGTAGCCAACTTTAACTTAAAAATTACAGAAGATGTGTTCATACATAAAAGTCTGCATTCCTAACTCAAATTTTTAACTTGAATGATGTGTAAGTAAAAGTACCCATTGGTTTTACTTCTTTTCACATTCTTATCCTCACAAAAAAGTGTTTTTTATGCATATATATTAATTTTAATTTGTATATTTGTATATATATATAGATAGATGTTTAAATATACAAACATACATATTAAAAATTAATATTGCCAACCAAGTCACCATCCAGGATTAGGAAACAGGACTTTGTCACCTACCCAGGAGCCCCTGCATGTTCCTCATTCAGTTTCCGCTGTTCCCCACCCCTCCCTCCCCCAGAGATAACTACTGAGGTTCATATAACTAAGGAACTCAGTCTCTCGTTCTATTTCATTTTAATTAACTCAGATTTTAAAGTCTCTGTGGTAAGTGATTGTCATGCTGCATGAGTCAGGTGTGGACTGGAAATGTCTTCTGTAAGGTTCCTGCTGGTAATCCTTACATTTCTCTTTAGGAGGACATTACTGATATCCCGAAACTTGCAGATTATCTCAAGTTATTCAGGTAAGTAAGTTGAAAGGGCAAAAGAATGCCTTGTAGCAGACCCCCACAAGTAGGGCCTGGGATTGGGCGTAATTGTATAACCAGCAGGCAGGTTCATGGGTCAAAGGCGGGCTCTGACTTATGGGCTTTGTCACAAGAGTTGTTGAATGAGTTGAACCTTAACCCCCGCCAAATGCACTGGCCGCCTTGAGTGGAGATTTTATGACTCTGAGCTTTAGTTTCCCAAGCTGTAAAGTGAGGGTATACCTCTTCTTGAGTTTGTTGGGAGCACTGGATCAAATGGGACAGTTGAAGAATGTAGCCTGGTGCCTGGCACATAAGATGCTCACAGACCAGTGGTATAAACATGAGCAGGTCAGCGAGAATGAACATCTGTATCACAACAGCCTTTCTGTTAGGGTCTGCTCAGGAGGCTCGGGACCCTGACACCACTGGAGAGCTGCTTGGCAGTGTAATCACTGTCTGTTTCTAGTTCTGTGTTCCTGGGCTTCCATTCACCTGCTCAGTGTTGGTCAATCTTCTGCCATCTCTGTTTCTTTTAATGGGTGACTGCCACCCTTGTGATACTGCCAAGGAGTGCTAAGTTGATAGAAACAAAGCAGTCACTCTGTTGCTTTATGATTTATTGACTTCTCTTAAACCAAAACTTCACTGGGGCACCTGGCCTTGAGAGAAACGCAATTTGCTTTTGACCACACAAGAGGCAAAGAAGGACTTGCAAAGACTGACTGGTGAATGGTGTCTCCATGAGAAGCAAGGGTCCAAAGATGTCATTTGTCACTGGGTGTCTAGGGTTGATTTGTTTGGTCTTTTGTTATGTTGATAGGGTATGATGATCTCAGGGTCACTTCTGTGGCACAAGAAGCTGTAACTACAATTGATCAGTCTGATGATACTCAGAGCTTCAGGGAAAAGAGTACTTTGATGTGGCAAATTTTAGCTTTATAAAATATGTAAAATTATTTCACAAAGAAATTTAGTTTTCATAGTCTCTGAAGACAGTATAGCCGGCACATCACGAAACAAATGAAGGCAGCCCCTTTTTGAAGATGTTCTAGTGTTTTACAAAGGGATGACGTGTTGAAAACGACCCAGGTCCTCTTCACGGCTGCTGCCTGGTGGCTTTACTTTTCAAAAACAAGTATCCTACACTTACCATCACTTGTAAGCCACCACATGCTTCCAAAACAGTTTACCCAGTTTCGCCCTGGAGGGATCATTGATTTTGCAATAGTGATAGAATGATAGACCACGTTTTGAAAGACAGGAATGTTGTGAAGATGACATTTCTTAAATTTTTTTTGTACTTTATATATATGAGTGTTTTGACTGCATCCGTGTGTGTGTGTGTGTGTGTGTGTATGCATCATGTGCATACCTGGTGCCCACAGAGGCCCGAAGGGGCGTCCGAGTCCCAGGAAATAGAGTTACAGGTGATTGTGAGCAACCATGTGGGTGCAGCAAGTGTTCTTAACTGCTGGGCCAACTCTCCAGCCCCCAAAGATAACATTTTTAAAATATTCTGCAATGTTTCCATGGTTACCCTGCTGCCAAAAATGCTATGTATTAAAGAGACAAATGCCGAGGGTGGTGGCACATGCCTTTAATCTCAGCACTCAGGAGACAAAGGCAGGCAGATCTCTGTGAGTTCAAGACCAACCTAGTCTACAAAGTGAGTCCCAGGACAGCTAGGGCTGTTACACAGGGAAACCCTGTCTCAAAAAACCAAAACAAGACAAATGTTGTAGCTCTAAAACGTCAAATTTACAAAAGTGGAAGGCAGAAGTAACATGGTGGTGTGATCTGGAATAAGAAGGAAATGGGTGAGGCCTAGGGATACAGAGCTTATGTGGAAGATAAGGAAGTCCTGGAGGTCTCTACAGCAAAGAGTAATTTGCTAAGAAAATTAACTGCTCTTGCACTGAAGAGAACGGTGGTAAGGAAAACACAAGGAAACTTTGACAGGTTTCAAACATACATGTGGCATTAAGGGCGATGATTTCACACTGGTACCCCGAAATCATCCAGATTTGTATATGAAGTGTACAAAACTCTTTACATGTCAAAAAATAAAACTAAAAACTCTTCAGCGACAACCGTTTCTGATTACAGTACTAAAATAGTAATTTTTCGGCTATTGTCTTAGGGTTTCTGTTGCTATGAAAAGACACCATGACCATGGCAACTCTTAAAAAGGAAAACACTTAGCTGGGTGGCTCCCTTACAGTTCAGAGGTTCAGTCAGTCCATTGTCACGGCAGGAAGCAAGGCCGCACACAGGCGAACATGGTGCTGGAGAAGGAGCTGAGATTCCTCCACCTTGATTTGCGGTGGGGGGGAGAAGTGGTCTGAGACACTGGTGTGGCTTGAGCATATAAGAGACCTCAAAGCCCAGCTCCACAGTGACACACTTCCTCTGACAAGGCCACGCCCATTCCAATAAAGCCAGACCTCCTAATAGTGCCTCACCTTTTGGCGGCCAATTTCTTTCAAACCACCCACAGCTGGCATACAAAGTGATGCATTGTGCTGTCTTCCTACAGAAGTGTTATTATACTTTCTTCTCATTCATTCCTCTCCACTGCCAACCCCTAAACTAGTTTTACAAACGCAATAATGGCTGAGGAAAGAGTTCAGCGGCAGAGTGTCTGTCCAGTGTGCCAGGTCCTGGTTCAGTCCTCAAAACCAGAAAAGAAAAGAAAAGGTCCAAACACTTTTAAAACATGGTAACATATATTTCCATGTTGGATAATGCCTAATTCAAGAGCTACAGTGAACCGGGCGGTGGTGGTGCACACCTTTAATCCAGCACTCGGGAGGCAGAGGCAGGCAGAGCTCTGTGAGTTCGAGGCCAGCCTGGTCTACAAGAGCTAGTTCCAGGACAGGACAGACTTCAAAGCTATAGAGAAACCCTGTCTCGAAAAACCAAAAAAAAAAAAAAAGCTACAGTGAGTCTGAAACGTATTTATTAAAAATATTAAAATTCTGTATATTCTACTTAACTTTTCTAAGCAAGTGACTGACTTCAGTGAAGCTGGGATTTAGAAGTTCTGTCTTAACAAACACTTGCACAGGTAGGGCTCTAGTGTCACGACTCAGTAATACAGCCAAGGTAAACCCACTGGGCTTTGAGAAAGTAACTGCTTCCTTTCTTGAAATGGGCTTAATGTTTCACTCACTTTAAATTTTTGTATCGACCTAATGATGTTTTTAGAAGTATAGTGTTACTGCCTGGAAATACACATTCATAAGAGGAGCAGGTAGTCAAAATAGCTTCATGGGTTTTTGGTGGTGGTGGTAGTTGGTTAGTTGGTTTAGTTTTTTTTCTGTTTTTTTTTTAAGCAGGTTTTCACTGGATAGCCCTGGCTGTCCTGGAACTCTCTCTGTAGACCAGGCTGGCCTCGAACTCACNCGAACTCACAGAGGTCCGCCTGCCTCTGCCTCCTGAGTGCTGAGATTAAAGGCGCACATTGCCATCACAAGGCAAATCTTTTTTTTTTTAATTTTACATTCAGACTTCAGTTTCTTCTTTCTCCTGTAAGAGCTCTCTCAATCTCCCCTCTTCCGCACCCCATCCTCTCTTCCTTGGTTTCTATTCAGAAAAGGGCAGGCCTCCCACGGATATCAACAAAACATGGCATATCAAGCTGTAGTAATACTAAGCACCTCCCCTTTGTATTAAGGCTGCACAAGGCAACCTAATAAGAGAAATAGGGTCCCAAAAGCCAGAAAAAAGAGTCAAAGACAGCCCCTGCTCCCACTGTTAGGAGTCCCACAGTGGCAGAGGAAGAACATGGAATCAAGAGGTCTGACTTAGGACTTCCCAGCCTTTGAATTCATTTGCATTAATTTGTGCATCACACAGCAACATTTCACGTCTTGCTTTTACGTGTTCGTGGGCTGGGGGTGCAGTTCAGTGGTACAGCACTGAGCATGCCCAAAAGCCCTGGGTCTGATCCGTATGATCTTTGTATATTATCTGCTAACATATAAAGACTATGTTATCCCAAGGCCTTACTCCACTGAAAATTTGCAGTGTGTTCTGCAGTTCTGACTGGTGTTTAAACATTTGCTGTACTTTAATTTGCAGGCCCAAGAAGCTAATGTTGAAAGCTTTCAAGCAATACTGGTTTGTCTTTAAGGACACGTCTATAGCCTACTTTAAAAATAAGGAACTTGAACAGGGAGAGCCAATAGAAAAACTAAACATTAGAGGTAAGAGCTTTTGCTCGCTGTGGCATCCAACGGGACCCAGGAGAACTCTGAGCCCCGCTGCTTGCCCCAGCGGCTCCTCTGCATTACAAAGCATGGGCATCGCGTGGGGTCCCTGCTGTGCTCTCCCTTGTCACCCAGCCTGCTAGGCTTTCTGATTCAGAAACAGTTGTGTCCAGGCTGGGGCTTGACTTGGGGGTAGAGCGTGGACTTTTGTGCAAGGTCCCTGGTTCAATGCTAAGCACTAGAGAAGGGGAGGGGGGGCAGGAAATGCCAAGAGATGTTATGTTTCCTTCTTAGTTACTTCAGTACGCATCCTAATTGCTGGAAGTGACTAGGAACCTATTGGTGTCTCTGCTTCCTGGGTTATCTGATCAGCCGGTGAACTCAGCTCTGCCGTCACTGCAGCAGAGAATCGCTTCTGCTTTGCTCCATTTTAAATTTTTTATTTATACCAGGAGGCAGGAGGATTATGGATTCAAGACCAGTCTAAGCTACACAGCAAATTCAAAGTCAGCCTGGGACATGTTGAGATCTTGTCTCGAAATACATACATACATACATACATACACATATATACCATTTATATATGTATATATATATATATAATTTCTCCTTATAAGACAGCCAATATCATCCTTTTAAATGGATTCGATTGATTTTTTAAAAAAATGATAAAATCATTTTCTCTGTCCATGTTGTTTATAAACCTATTTAGTGTTCCTTAAATTATTGTTATTGGCTGCTCCTCCAGCTTTGGCTTATGGTCAAGTCTTTGCTGCAGATGTACGCGGGTATTTATTACAACAGATTTCCCAGCCCTCAGTTTCCCCCTGCTTTTTGTTCATCAGGCTGTGAGATTGCACCAGATGTGAATGTGGCCGGGAGAAAATTCGGAATCAAGTTACTAATCCCCGTCGCCGATGGGATGAACGAAGTGTATTTGAGATGTGACCACGTAAGTACAGCCCCAAAATCTCATCGGTTCCTCTGGATTAAGATGAAGAGCAGGGGTTGGCAAAATGGCTCATTGAGTAAAGGTGCCTGCTGCCAAACGGGATGATCTGAGTTCGATCCTCAGGACTCAACAGTGGAAGGAAAATGCTGACTCCCCTAGGTCGTCTTTTGACCTCCTCCACTCATACACCAGGATACACACGCACCCACCCCCAACACACACACACACACACACAAATAAATGAATAAATAAAAAAATTGAATCCTAAGAGCAAAACACACAGATGCCGTTGATGTACATATAATGGGCCCATCCCATAAACACATCATAAATTAAAATTACCGTTCAGTCAAAATTGCACTTTAAACACCTAACCTACAAACATCCCAGCTAAACCTACCTCAGGCATGCTCAGAACATACAATAGCCTACACATAGGCTAAATCGCCCAACCCAACACCTATACCATAGTAAGTACTATATACTCTATGTGATGTACTGAGTTCTATACTGAAGGGGAAAAAGAATGATTGTGAGCCAATGTTTTCACATTACTGCAAAATTGAAGTCTCCTCTATAGAACTGTAGGAACCAACAGCCCCGTAGAGGCAGTGGGTAAGTAGTGTCGCCCCGATGTTCTGAAAGTGTTTGAATTTCCACGGTGGGAGTCTGATATTCCAGGCTGATAGTAGCTGGCTGCATCTTACTGAACTACAGGTCTACCTAAGCTTGGCTCCTTGTTTCAGTTTGAGCTGACTTTCTTCTGGGTCTCAGGATGCCCGGTGCAAGCGTTGAAGAGTAATAGAAACTACCACTGACTGGTTCTAATCCCATTCGAGGCCCTGATTGCCTCCTTCGAATTAGAATGTTTACCTAGGATAGATGGGGATACAAATAATACATAAGGCTGGAGAGGGGTGTTCTTCATCGCGTGTGTCACCATGCTATGAAGGCGGAAATAGTATATAGGAAGTTCTTGGGAAATTTGGGGCTTCGTTTATCTGCACTGCTCAGGACTTCTTTGTCTCCTTGCATCATTTTTGCACACAAAGTTCCTGGTGCAAAAAAAAAAAATGACAGGACACATTTCAAAAGCTCTTACTGGGTGCTCCCCTCAGTGGGTAGTGGTCACTCAGAGCGTGTACCACTTCACCTCTTTCCTTGATTGGAAACAATAGTTTTGTATCATAGCCCAAGGCCTCTGTTGCCTCTCACCCCTTTGGCTAAGATTGGCTAAGATTGACTAATATTATTCTTCCGCGGGTGGAAAGATGGCGCGGGACACGAACGAACCCACGTGTATAAGTTTATTGGGGGGNGTGCACCTGGGAGATGTATGCTGGCCCCCGAGCCCGGAAGTGCAGCCTTAGGGGTGGGTAAAGGAATTACATTGACTATGGAGCCAGTCTCTGCTGGTCTGTGGCAAGGTAGCTCCCCTGGTGAACTTGCTTCTAAGCCCTCTCTGCCTTTGTTTCAGGAGGATCAATATGCCCGGTGGATGGCAGCCTGCATCTTGGCATCAAAGGGTAAAACCATGGCAGACAGCTCCTATCAGCCCGAGGTCTTCAGCATCCTTTCATTTCTCAAGATGAAAAACCGGAATACATCGCCTCCGGTGGCTTCCAGTATCGAAAGCATGGATATGAACCCGGAATGTCTAGTATCGCCTCGCTGTGCAAAAAAGCACAAGTCTAAACAGGTTCTCACCTACTTGGTTGTTTGTATACAGGAATTAACACTCTAAAATAAAAGGAGGAACTCCATTCAGTTAAGGCCATCATCATGAAAATTAGGCTAAGGGAGAAATGTGACAGTGCCCTGGGAAGTAGACGATGGGGCAGAATTACTGTTGATTTTGTTAGAGATTATTTTACTGCTGACTGAATACAGCAAGAGTTCGGAGTTTAACTTAATTAAGGATAAAACCACAAATTATGCTCCCATAGAGTGGGTTACAGGTTGCACAGGTGAACCTATTCCAATGGAATCCCAATGAAAAGAGAGAGCCAGACGCGGAACCTTAGAAGGGTGCATGTGTTGACTGACCTTGGCCCTCTCCCTACTCTATGACTTTCACAACTCTGCAAAAGGGAGAAAGCGAACTAACTACCTAGTCAATTGATAGGATGGGCCATCTGCAGAGAGTTCAGTGGAGCCCTGTGCTTTCTGCTCTCACGGGGGATCCAGAGCAAAGCGAATGATTCGAAAGCAATCAGCGAGTGTGAAGCAGGGTCTGACGCCTCCCGTTTCTGCTTAGCTGGCAGCCCGGATCCTGGAAGCTCACCATAACGTGGCCCAGATGCCTCTGGTGGAAGCCAAACTGCAGTTCATCCAGGCATGGCAGTCCTTACCGGAGTTCGGCCTCACCTACTACCTGGTCAGGTAATTCCGAGGTCTGCGTGCCTTTCACTTTCCCTTCAGCCATCGATGGCTTCCTGGAAGCCTACTCTGTTCTCAGAATGTCAAGTTCTTCTTGTTTTAGCATGTTTCCATTTCACAAAGGGCCCCAGTACTCTGGCTGCCCTGGAGAATCTTCCATACCTTCTGCTCAGTGAGTCAACCTTTCCTGAAACTCAGATACATGTAGGGAAGGAAATGTTGAGATTTTTATAAGGAAATTTTGTTCTTTTAGGCCAACCACCTGTGCCAAGCCAAAAGGAGAATCTCAGCTCCTGAGTCTGTACCACCTGCGACCTTCCTTCATGTCCTTTCTCTCCCTGCTATGTGTCTCACGGTTTGCCCCATGTGTGGCTTTATAGAGTTTTGAGTTTCCAGACAGATGCCCTAGCAAACAGATATGTCGTGTCCCCTAGCCTTTCCAGAAAAGAGACTGCTCCTGTAGATCACCGAAGATCATTCTGGTTCTGAATGTCTCATGTGTGGCTCAACTATTATTACCTTCTTGTAGTTTACAGATGAGAAAACGGAGTTAGGTAATTTGTCCAAGTTCAATCTGATAGCCAGAGACACTGACATCGGTAATCTGCACTGTACAATGACTCTGTCTAGTGTATAAATTACGGTTCTCCAAAATGTGTCCATAGACAGAGCAGTGAGAGACCAACACTACTTTTCAGAATGCTGGGTTCCCCCCATCAATATTAACTGTCTGGGCACACATGCATAGAATGAAGGTCAGAAACTAGATCTAACATATGAAAGTATTTTAATATTACTGTCCAGGAGTGGGAACTGAGAGTCAGCTAAAGTGCCCTTTGCTAGAAGCAGATTGCTTGCTGTCTTTTCTTCTGAGAAAATTCAGAAATGTCATAAGGTCACCTTTGAGAAACTGTATGTGGGGGCAGAGAGCTGGCCCAGCAGGTAAAAGCTGTACAGGCCTGGTGGCCTGAGTTCCCTGGAACCCACATAAAGGTGGAAGGACAGAAGTGACTCCAGAAAGTTGTCCTCTGACCTTCACACGTGTGCTCTGCACCACACATACACATCATGTGTACAAACAACAAGTTATTTTGAAGAAGTTATGCATGAGTAACAGTTGCTCTCTTAATACTGTCAATTTCAGATTTAAAGGAAGCAAGAAAGATGACATCCTGGGAGTTTCCTACAACAGGTTGATTAGAATCGATGCAGTCACCGGGATTCCAGTTACAACATGGAGATTCGCCAACATGAAGCAGTGGAACGTCAACTGGGAGATCCGGCAGGTAAGGCGGGAGCTTCCCTTAGTGCAGGCTGACCCATGAACATGCATTCTCAGGGCGTCCCATTGCTCTGTTTCTTTAAGTTCCCTTTGCATTGAGAACTCATGAGCCAGACACATGTGGTAACAGCCTTTTGAAATACTAGCATACGTTTCTGAGCCGTTTCCTAACAAATCTAGGCCCAAAGTTATTCACTTAACACTGCCAACTGACATAGCTCTGTGAAGACTTCTCCTGCAGGCAGATTATAAAAGTGCTGTATAGTTTGTTCCATTTTCATAAACTCACCCTAGGATTATATATGGTTGAGCACAATCATTGCTTAGCAGAAGCCACCTTAGATGAAACCCTACACAAAACAAAGCCGAAAGCCTCATCTAACTGCCAAGAGCTAGGACTGCCTGTGGACCCACCAGCTAGAACATTCCAGGCCCAAGAGGACAATAAAGATACCCAGAGATGCCCAAAAAGTCTTGTCCCATGAGATGAGCTCTTGAGCCCACAGCTGTGTAATGGCTGCTATCACTTTACATCCTAGAAACTATATTTAGGCCAATGCCAAGCATACATCATAGAAAATTCTAGATAAAGTTAGAAGTACCTTAGAAGCCCACTGATGATGCAGAAGAGTTTGCTGTTGCTGATAGAAAAGTCTATCTTGGGGATGGTGAGGTGGCTCAGTGGTTAAGAGTGCATGCTATACATGCACAAGAGACCTGGGTTTCATTCCTCAGCATCCATGGAAACCATTAGGCTATAAACGCACATAATCCCAGCATTGAGGAGTGAAGTCAGGACATCCCAGGAGCTTGCTGCACAGCCAAGCTAACTCAAACATGGAGCTTTAGTTCCACAAGGGACCCCGTCTTAAAGGTATAGTAGAGAGTAATAGAGGAAAGCACCTGACCCTGTCCTCTGGCCTCCACGGGGTGCACACAGGGGCATGTGCATACCCACACACACCCCAACACACACCAAAATAAACCCATAAGACTCGATCCTCCCTTGCTCCTTTTCCATTCTCACTTTCCTAAATGAGAATCAGCAGCATGAGAGAGCAGTGAGAGACCCACACTACTTTTCAGAATGCTGGATTCCCCTCAGCAAGATTAGCTGTCTGTTCATACCTGCATAGAATGAAGGTCAGAAACTAGATCTTAATGCATTTTAATATTACTGCCCAGGAGCGGGAACTGAGCGTCATTCGTTTTTAAAGTTCTGCGGAGAATTCCCAGGATGGGAATGGGCCATTCTCTATGTCTTCTAGTTTTAGAACTTATAACATCCATGTAGGAAAGGCTAACAGGCAGCCGCTGCTGGACAACCAAGGCAGGCCTTCTGTTCTCCATTAAAGAATCTGCATTCCACAACGGTGGCTCACACCTATAATCCTAGAACTCAGGAGGCTCAGACAGGAGGATCGCTGCAAGTTCAGGACTTCCAGCCTAGGCTACACACAGTGAGACCTCATTTTAAAGAGTCTACAGAGCTAGCCAGCGGTGGTGAAAAGCTAGCTAGCGCACACCCTTCATCCCAGCATTCGGAAGGCAGAGGCAAGCGGATTTCTGAGGTTGAGGCTAGCCTAGTCTACAGAGTGAGTTCCAGGCTACACAGAGAAACCCTGTCTCTAAAAAGCAAACGAACAAACCAAAAAAAGAAAAAAGAAAAAATCCACAATGCTTCTTTCACCTCCACGCAGGGAGTGACTGGGACTTTCTTTCCTCTAAAAAGAGCAAAGACGCGCATCAGAGCTAATACCACAAGGGGGCGCAAAGAGGCACAGCATCCTTCAGACAGCCCGTTTTCTGCATGGTGTTTTGGGGACTGTCTCCGGCGCAAAAGCTGCTTTCTTGGCCTTCCTTGTCAGGATTTAAGGTTATTCGTGGCTTACTTTTCCAGGTGGCAATCGAGTTTGACCAAAATGTCTCCATCGCGTTCACCTGCCTGAGTGCAGATTGCAAGATTGTGCACGAGTACATCGGAGGCTACATTTTCTTGTCCACGCGATCCAAGGACCAAAATGAAACGCTCGATGAGGACCTCTTTCACAAACTGACTGGCGGTCAGGACTGAAGTGAAGCAGGCCTGCTTGGCTTCTGTGGATCTGGGAGACCTTCCAGGATGGATAGGACCTGTGCCTTTCCCCGTGTGTAGATTCCAGACTTATACAACGTACGCTTACCACCAGATACCCAGCTCCTTGCCTCATCCAAACACACTGCAAGCACATCCCTGGCCTGACTTTGCCTGGAACTGCCCACAGTAGACTGGGCTCCTGCTGCTTTTCTTATATACTGGGTGGGGAGAGAGGGGGATGCTACTCTGACCCAACACGGTTGGTTCTCCAGTTCTGCGGCTTTGCAAGCACATGTATGTAATTAGCAGTTGACCTTCTGCTTAGTGCCTCATGGTAAGTGAGCAGTGAGAACAGAAGGGTCACAGTGATGTGTCGCAAGTCCAAATCTCATTCTGAAAACTCGGGTCCTTCCTTGACCAAAGCGATCATGACTCTCATCTTGCCAAAATGGCAAACTGAGTCTGGACACACCTTTTCTCTGGAGGTCAAAGAGGTGAGTGGGGAGGATCAGGCTTACAGCGGTCTTCAGCATCATCAGTCTACAGTGACTGTTGCATCTGTTAAGATGACCACTGGCCATCTGGCCTAATCATTGGTCCTCACATTATTGATGACACTAGAAGCCCCTTTCCTAGGGAATCCCATAGACACATTGAAGTCCTTAAAGACGTGCATTGAAGGGGTACGGGGAAGCCCATTCTTAGCCAAGATCCATGACTTAATTACTTCTATTCTGGACTGGGTCCCAGCTCTCTGTTAATAAAACTGCTTTCCATGGAGCTGGAAAGGTGGCTCAGCAGGTAAGAGAGCTTGCTGCTCTTCCAGGGGACCTTAACTGAGTTCCCAGTGCCCTGGCTCCAGGGATCCAATTCCTTCTACCGGACTCCATGTGCACCTGTATTGTCATATACATGCCACGCAAAACACACACATAATTAAAAATGACTCAGAAAGACAAAAGCACCTGACAGGATTCAGAATCCAATCTCAGGCCTCCATCACAATGGAGGTAAGGAAAGGAGGGCAGACCTGTTCCTGGAGACCACCGTGCTGAAGTTCTGTGAACTAATGACTGGCTGGCTGCCTCTAGAGCCCTGGCTGGTCTGCGCGATGAGAAGAGGCCATCCCCTCAGCGGAGCTCTGGCTGTGGAGTCTGTGTCTACGATTCTTGGCATTTTCCCTAACCAGCTTCAGCTTTGCAAATCCCAAGCCGACAACAGCTTCTGGGGGGCTGCTTTTTTGCTAGTCATCCCTGCCCTGCTATAGAGTCCTTGGCGGCTGCCTGAATGTCACATTCTGGTTTTCCGGCAAGAGGGAATGAGTGGGTTTTGAGTACGTGGGACGCGGCACCAGAGCGAAAGGGAGATGTTTTCTTCTGTTCATGCACAGTCTTTCTCCTTCCACATGAATTCAAACCACACAGACCGGAAGGGCTCTACCTGAACTCTGCCAACCTCCTAGGCTATGCTCTCCAGGGACCTGGCTGGAGCCCAGAGTGCTTTAAGCCTCAGCTGTTGCTTTGTTTCCCAGCAAAGCCACCTGGGAAGTGAGAGTTCTGCAATCCCAGGACTCAGGAGACAGTCCTAGCTGGAGGCCACAGACCTGAGCCAGAAGAACCTTCTGGAGGTTTCTTTCAGCCTCTCCTTAGAGATTTGTGTTCATGAGCCTTCAGGCATCCATTCAATTTCTGGAACTCAATTTAGCTCAGGGATGCTTTGGGCATTTGGAAATTCTGGCTTCCGTCATAAAGAACTTAGTTTGGAAAGTTGTATGCAGACACCATTGTTAAATGAACACAGTGAACACCGCGGTGGTTATTCCTCTACTCTCCTGGACTCTACTGTTTGGAGCTGACATGGGAGGCAGGGTATAGCCCACACATCTTTAACCCCAGCACTCAGGAGGCAGAAGCAGGCAGACCTCTGTGAGCTCGAAGCCAGTCAGGGCACCATAATGAGACCCTCTCCCAAACATAAACCATTTGCATGCTAGTCTAGACAGATCTTTCAGGCCCTGGTCACAATGACCTCATTGATTACATGTCACGTCTCCAATGACAGCTCAGCTTGCCTAGTTTACCCAAACCTAGGCCTTCAGATCAGTCTCTCCTTAACTTTTCATGGTTGGCTGACATTTCCATGAAATCCCCAGAGACACTGGCTACATTCTATCCAAACTTCACACAGTTTTGAGTAGTGTTTCTCCTGTGGTTCCACCGCAACATCTCAAAGGAATAAATTGGTGTGAGAAAGAAACTTTAAAGGCCACTGCTCCAAGAAACAGCTTGGTCCTTCCTTCCTTCCCTTCTTTTTAACATGGGTACAAAAGGTCAGGTCATTATCCTCAGTGAAACTTTAAATTAATGTGTGCCCCCACCACCATTTGCTGTATTATCTGCCATAGATGCTGAAATTTGTATTGAATTATCTATGTGACTTTTAAAAATTGAGTTTTATATGGATTTGAATATAGTCCAGTTGTGTCTTATCTGGCCTGCTGTCTGTTTAAAAGTGAACATTCTCTCTGCTATGGAAGAAGAATCAGGCAGGTCGAGCCTGGACGTCTGCACACCAATGTTCTAGCTCCTCCAGGCACTTAATGAGTGCTTGGCCTGAGTCATAAGAGGTCAGCTTAGAACCTGGGCTTTCTTAACCTGTGCTTTCAGCTTTTTCCTCACTGATGGGCATCAAGTTTCCTGTCCTGTCCTTACTGTGGCCTGCATGTCCCTTTCTAGATCTTGAAAAACCACCAGAAAACAAAGACACATCCAGAGAAAGGAAGAGCCAAGGCCTCAGCCTTTGCTAGCTGGATGCTGAGGGCACCTCTTTATTTGCTGGATAACGGTCCTGCATAGGTATAAACCTGTGCTTTAGAGGCTTCTCCCAAGAAATTCTCACATCAGCCCATGGGGGAGAGGGGACGAGTAGAGCTTGTTTTACAGTTCTGCTGACAGAAGAAAGGTCAGAAGGGGATCTACCCTGAGGTCATATGGCTGAAAGCAGTGGAACCAGAATTCAAAGTCAAGTTGGTCAGTCTTC
>LOEQ01002589.1:429986-441357 GCA_001685075.1 Bramus lutescens
CAGGCCCAAAGCAGTTTCTTTATTAACCAATGAAAGCAACACAAATACAGAAGGATCTCCTACACCACTTTCTCACTCCTCCCTTTTCTTCTTCTCTCGAACCTAGATTTCTCCTCCTATTTTTTCTCTGCCTGGCAGCCCTGCCTATTCCTCTCCTGCCTAGCTATTGGCTGTTCAACTTTTTATTAGACCAATCAGGTATTTTAGGCAGGCAAAGTAACACAGCTTCACAGAATTAAACAAATGCAGCACATCTGCGCATCATTAAACAAATGTTCCACAGCATAAACAAATGGAATACATCTTAAACTAATTATCCACAACAAATTCCTGCTTGGGGAAACATCCTTCTTCCTCCTAACCCTCCTCAGGCAGGCAAGGCTAGGCTACAAATCATGATACAAGCCGGGAGTCTACATACTTGCCTCTTTTTGCTCTGCCATATTTGGCTTGTAGGTCCAAAGTCAACCCTTGGTCCAACAAGGCAGCTACAGCTCCAGGCATGTCACACGGCTTTAGGAGTTGTCCTCAAGGGAGTTTGGAGTATTTGCTCTTTATTCAAAGTGCCCACAAACTGAACCAGAAGTCAAGGTTATTTTACTGATAAAAATGGTGAGAATGGATATTGAGAGACAAGCAACTGCCTCTCCATGGGCACATATGAGGTGCCAGGAACTGTGCTAGCTGCCCAGGTTACACAAAGTGCAGAAACAAGTGGGAGACGGACGATAGGGCAAAGCAAGACAGTCTAATACATGTTAACACAATAAATAAAAACACACGAAAACAAGGAGAGGATAGTTTGTGACAGTAGAGTCGGGGGCCTCTCAAAGAAGTTTCTCAGGGTGAGTATTTAGACCCAGCCTTAAAGGTCAACAAGAGGTTTGCCAAGTAGAAAGAGGGCCAGGAATTCAGACAAGCTTGGCAGACATTGTCCGTGGAGAAAACTCAGCAATGCTCGTCTCCACGATGTCCCACAGTCAGCTTGGCGTGTAGAAATACAAGTGTGGCAGCTGATAGCGGAACAAGGGAAGGCAGGCCACATTGGAGGGTGCAGGGGCAGGCCAGAGCTAAGCCAGCACACAGGGCAAGAGCACACTGGCAAGCCATTCCAGAGCCAAACAGACTTTGCTGCTGTGGCCCAGACTATTATCTATGAACAAAAACCATTTTCCTTTCTTCCTCTGTAACAGAACTTGATTTTTGACAGAGTCAACGTGTCCAGCCCCAGTGGTGGATGTTTACTACTCAATACCAACCGTGATGATTCTATTTCCAACCTCTCCTCTTGTTTTGCAGAGAAGGGTGCACATATGACCTAGTTCTGGCCAGTGGGGCTTGAGTGTGCTGGGCAGATGCCTGTGACCATCTCCTTTCCTGATGAAAAGACAATGCCGCTTGTCTATACTTCACCTTTCTAGTTCATCCTGTCTGAATCTGGATGCAATGCTGGAAGCCCTGCAGTCACCTGCTGCCAGAGAGATGAGCAATAAGCACAAAAATGAGACAAATGCTGAGACAACACACCTCTCACACAGAAAACTCCTGTGGCAACACAGAACAGCTGAAGGGAAAACAGCAGCTCGCACCTGCTTGTTCGTTTGTGATGCCATTCATTTCTGTCAATTTTGACTGCCAAGGGAGAGAGGCTATTTCTAGGGACTTCATTATACAGCCATGAATTCCTGCCACTGATAAGTAGGTTTTCTTGAACCTACGACTCAATGCACTCCTGATTGTTCTAACACTGACTGCCTGAATTTGCTCAATGAAGGGAAACAGAATCAAGCTTGAACCTAAAATTTCTTGCTTGGTGAGCTGAGTAGGTGGAAACCCAGCAAACAGCCACCAAGGGTCCCGTACACAGTCAATGGGCCCCCAGTGTGCTGCTGGTGTGGGGATCAGAACCCACTCACGACAATCATGACGCAATGCTGTGGACCCTGTGAACTTTTACACTGGTGCTGCCCAAAACATTCTTGGAATTCCTTTTGGGAATCTTCAGCAAGGTCTTATCTACTGTTAGAATGTCCTCACCATCAGCAAAACCACATTATTCCCATGACGACCCAGTCTTTGGAAATACCCAAGACAAAGGTGAGAAATGAGATTATGATAAAGCAGTTTTAATGGGTGATTGAAAAAGACTGTGTGTGTGTGTGTGTCTCTCTCTCTCTCTCTCTCTCTCTCTCTCTCTCAGAGAGAGAGAGAGACTCCTGAAGGAAATTCCAGAGTAACAATTACAAGTACATAGTCAGCAGGATGGCTCAGTGGGTGCTTGTCACTAAGTCTGATGACCTGAGTCTCATCACTAAAAGATGTCCTCTGATTTCCACATACACACCATTGCGCCCTACTTCCCACCTCACATAAATAAATGCATGTAATAAAAAAGAATTATAAGCATGGCTTTGCATCACTTGCAAGAAGACATTGCCTATAAAGTAAATTTCTGAAGACTAATTCTTGCCTGAGTTTTTTAAACTGATAAGAATAGGTAACTACACTTGATCTTAGCCAAAGGGCTGAGAAGCAGTGCCAAACTTGTTTAAAAAGAATTTTTATTGTGGCCACAGATGCTTAATGGTTAAGAGCATTTGACATTGTTTCAGAAGACCTGGGTTTGGTTCCTAATGCCCACATGTTGATTCACAACCATCTGTAATCCCAGTTCCAGGAGATCTGAGATCCTCTTCTAACCTCCATACACATCAGTCACACATGTATAGCCGTGGCACGCACACACACACACACACACACACACACACACACACACACACTATGCCCAGATCTGCAAAGTCCCCTGTAAACCAAAAAGGAGACCGAGTCCCATATGTAAAAGCAAAGAGCCTTTATTTCATACAAGTTTGCAAACTCGGTCTCTCCATGGGTCCAATGTATTGGAATAATCGGAAAGCCCCAAGCTCAGTTAGAGTTGGGTTTTTATAATAGTAAAGGTGGGGTGAGGGGTTTCTAAGGATCCCTGATTGGCTGACATTTGTCTAGGGGTGTCCTGGTGAATGTGCGCTGGCAGGTGATCCTATCTACAAAGGTTGGAACTTTAGGAAATCTCGGGCGGTGCCTGGATAATCTCAGTTTGTGGTTCTTTCTGCAACCAGGTATTGCTTCAGGGTAAACTGTTGAGACTCAAGCCTCCATTAAGCTTATCATGCCTAAGTCCTACACTGGCAGGTGATAATGGTTGGAAGTTAAGAACTTCCTTTGGGTGGTCTGCTCCTATTGAGCTTATCATGGCTGGCTCCTTCAATACACTGGCAAAATTCTCATAAATATAAAATGAGCAGCTTTTATTGATTTTTAATTTTTTAAGAAAAATTTCATGTGTGTGTATGTCTTTGTGTCTGTGTGCCACAGACCAAACTCATGGAATCAATTCCTTGGTTTAGGGTCCCTCTTCTCAGGTGACTCTAGTTTGTGTCAAGATGATAGACACTCAGCAACTCCTAGAATATGGGCTATCTCTCACAGGTTCTGTAAAGATTTTAGGAAACTAATAATTAGCAATGAAGTTTTTAGATTATTGGGGATTAGTAATTACATATTTCTAATTGATGTTACTTTCAGTAATGACAGAATGTCATCCCTATTTAAATCTACTTAAAAAAAAAATATCTGGTGTCCCAGCCCTGAGTTTCCAAGCCGTGCCTTCTTCCCTTCTCGGCTCTCATCAGGTGACCTCGGCCAGTGTCCTTTGGCCATTGTCTGTTGAGCAGTGTGGCGTGGCATCATCCTGCCACTGTGTCTGCCCTCTCTTTGACTTCCTTCCCTCTTGTCTCAGTGAGAAGAGTACCCATCTCCAGCCTTCTGAGTGTCCCCTTAAGGCTTCTGGAGGGCTTCGCTCCTGCAAGCTCCTCTCTCCTAAGGATGACTGGTTTTTCCCAGCTTCTTGGCTCATTCCCATCCAGGTGGTAAATGTATTCTGCCTCAGTAGGGGTATTAATCATGGCTGTAAATTATTTAATAGTGTTCCCATTAAGAGGTGGGATAATACCACCTCCTAAGATATCCCCTTGGGCTTGTGGTTGAACTGACCTTGGAACACGACAGAAGAAACTTCCAGACATAGATGACAACAGACCATGTGACATGTCTAATTGGCTGAACAGTCTCCTAAGGAGCACCAGCCAGGTGAACTGACCCAATAGAACAGACCTTCTAGCCATCCTCAGGACAGAGCCAGTCACTGAGTGAAATCACCTGAGTTCTCAAAGCTGAGAACTCAGCCCATTCAAAGCTGAATCTTACCTATGACCTCAGCCAACGCTACCTGAAGTAAATGGCCACATAACCAAGCTCTGACTAAATTCTTCACCAGAAAATCATGGAACAGACCACAAGGACTTGTCTAACGATATTAAGGCTTGGGGTCTGGTTAGCCAGAATTAACCATAGTGTCTTCCACCTCAAATGGTTTCAAAACTGTAAGTCGTCCCATCTTCTTGTACATCTCGTAGCAGAACTTACCCCAGTGGGGCTGGGGAATTGGTTCAGTCATTAAGAGCACTGGCTGTTCTTCCAAAGAACCTGGGTTCAATTCCTAACACCTACACTGAAGCTCACAACCACCTGTAACTCCAGTCCCAGGGGATCCAACAACCTCTTCTGGTCTTCTGTTTGTTCAAAACCTGACTGGCTACGCTTTTCTAGGTGAAAATGTTCTCAATTTCGTGAGCCAGGTTTCCCCGAGTTCTCTGCCACCTCCCTAACTGCTCCTTCCCAGCTGCTCTGGCTTATTCTGCTTTCAATGCTGGCTTGACCTTTTCTTATTCTCTTCATACACACATTCCTTGGGTGAACACAACTCATAAATTTTCCCTAAGAATCGTTTATCTGCTGATGCCTCCCTCCCAAATGCAACTCCCCAGCACAAGGGAGAATTCCAGAGTTATACAGCTAATTGCCTCCTCAGCATGTCCTTTGAAGGCAGAATAGCCATTTGAAATTTAACATGGCCCAGACAGGAGCCTGCTCCTAATCTGCTGTGTTTGTAGATTCCTGTCTAGGTCTGTCCAACTCTCCGCCAAACACCAAGTCACCTTGACACCTTCTTTTCCCTCATCACATCAATTAGTTTCCCATGGCAACTGTAAAGAAGTACACTGATTTGGTTGCTTAAAATAACAAGCAATGCTATCCACTCGCAAAAGGGGATTAAATTTTAATACACACTCTAATGTGAGTGGGCCTTGAAAATTTGTGTTTAATGAAATAATTCAGGACCAGAGGACAAATGCATATAATTCCATTTACATGAAGTACTTTAAATAGGCCAATAAAGGAAAAGAAAATACAGTAGAAGCTATTAGGAGCTGGGTAGAAGGGGCAGAGGGAGCCACTGTTTAATGGATGCAGGGTTGGAATTGATCCAAGTGCTTTAGGTGTACTGTTGGTTAGTTTTATGTCAACTTAACATAATCTATAGTCATTTGGGAAGGGGGACTCAGGTGAGAAAATGCCTCTATAAGATTTGCCACTGGAGAGGGTGCCATGTTCAGTTTGCTAAAAAAGGTAACACCCCTTCTGGAAGTGAGTAATAAGCATCTCTCAGACTATTATTCAGCCCACCACAATCAATTCCAAACTATTAACAACTCTTGTTCATTCTAATTGCCAAACACTTCAAGATTATTTGTGTTCACCTTTGCTGTCATCCCTCTCGGGCCAGCATCAGCATGTTGACCCAGGATGTTCACAGCATGTTTTCAATGTAACGTAATTCTACCTTTGATCTTTCCTTCAATCACCATGGCAATCTTTGGCCTTTGAACACCTGATGCATGTCCTGTACATCTTTACTCCCATGATAGCATCCCTGCCCGCTTCTCTCTTTACTCACTATCTGCTAGCCACAAAGACCTGTGACTCGGGCACAGAAGGATCTTTCTCACCATCCCATAGAACACAACGCCTGAGACCTCTACATGACATAGCTCTATCTCCTCCAGGGCCTCACATTGTCCTCAGTAAAGTGGGAGCCGCTCTAAGATGACAATCCACATCCTACATCCCACTTTAAAGTTCTTTGCTTTCTAGTGTATCCGTAGCTGTAGAGAACTCCAGAAATCAGTCTATAATACAGCCTATGACTTCATCTCACTTCCTATATCTACACACAAAAGAATGGGACACATTTATGCCTGGCTCCTCGGTCCGGTCTGAATCTTTTCCATGATGGATTTGTTTTTACCTCCCAAACTCCCACAGATCCCTGTGTTGAAGTCTCACAGACACTGAGTAGTTAAGCCTGGCTTTTGACTGCCACTCTCTTATTCCTTAAGACCACTTCCTCACTGGCAGGTTGTCAGTGAGTTCACAGGGATGCCGTGAGCTCTTGAAGCGTTTGTGCTGCATACGTTCCATGAGAGCAGGCCCTTTCCGGAGACTTGACAACCTGGTACCGCGTCCTCCCACCCTCACCCTCCCATCCCAGAAGCTTATCTCAGGTGTCAGAGAAGAATGAAGCTTTGCTCTTGGACATTCCAACTCCAGCAACTGGAGGGCAAGTCCGCAACAGAGTCAGCTGACATCCGGAAAGGCAGGCTGACCCATCGGCTGAGCAGTCCCTATCAACCAGGCTGCCAGAGCTGTGAACACCGCCAGACAAGACCCCCTTGGGAGATGTCTGGGGCAACCTGTATCTGAGGTATATATTCTGACATGCCTGGGAATGGGATGGAACTGCGTAGGTCAAAACCCCAGAGCTCTCACCCATGCTTGGCATTCGGGAGGTGAGTGACTGAGCCGTCTGTGCAGGTCAAGTTTTCACTCCTACACCAGGGCAGGAGAGAACTAATGGACTGTGAGCTAATGGCCTGGAAGGATTTATGAGAGTGAGGTCACCCTTTTCCTTACTAACCAGAAACTCACACCTCTGTGACCTCAGCCACACCTTTGTCCTCTCTGGAACTCAGTTTTCTACCTCCAAAATGGGCAGGGTGGAGGGAGGGCCAGACAAATGGGCAAGCCCTCTCTCAAAGCAATGATCTTTGACCCTGACTTTTACACACCACCAGAGAAAAAGTATAATTACTGGTTGTTTGTTTCCCCGGGGCCATGTGTTTCTAACCCTCTAATCACTTGATCTTCCAGGAGAAATTCCCCTACCCCTAGAATGTGTTGGGAACCTGGGATTGCAAAATCCTTGATTTAAATTTTGTTAAAAATATTTGATCTATGTGTGTGCCTAAGTGTATGTATGTGTGTATGTGTGTGTGCCTAAGTGTATGTATGTGTGTGTGTGCCTAAGTGTATGTATGTGCATCCTTTGCATGTAGGAACCCAGAAAGGTCAGAAGAAGGCAACAGATCCTTTGGAAGTGGAGTTATGATCTTGAGGCATCATACGAACATGAGGAGCCAAACCCAGGTCCTCTACGAGAACAGTACGTGCTCTTAACCACTAAGCAAGCTCTCCAGCCCCTGGTGATTCAATTTTCTATTTCTGCTTCAGTTTCCTCCCCAATCTCTACCTTTCCTTAGCAACCTCAACACCAGGACCCACCATGATCCTGGCATGCCTTTGCCTGTTCATTTGTCAAGCATTTTCCCCAGGCGCCAGATTCTGCCCCGTGCTCTGGAGCTGCCAATGCGGCTAGTTCTCAGGACATTCAGTCTTACAGATAGAGGTACTCTATCAGTTACCTGTGGCATGCAGGCAGTACCACCTGGGAATGAGTACCCAGGAAGGGCATTTAATACAACTTAGCATAGAGCTAGAGTTGGTGCTCTCAGCACTCACCCACAGCAAGTGGGCCTCCTTGGAGTGGCTCCATCCATGCTCAGGGAAAACCAGGTCTGTCAAGGAGCTGCAGCCACAGTCAGAACCCTGGAGCCAGCAGGATACAGAAGTTGGGGATGAATGTTGTACCTCCTCACCACTTGACAGACACAGTCAGCGGAGAGCTGCACAACTAAGCCTCTAGTTCTCTCTGCAGAGGCAGCTCATTACCATCAGACTCTCTGTGCTTCCTCAGATCATCTCCCAAATAAGTTCCCTGCAGTCCTGAGTTAAGGGTCTTCTGAAGGAAACTCCAGGTATAGAGGAGGTTGTTAAGAGACTGAGTTGGTCAAAGGGGAATAGTTCAGGAGGTGTCATGTCAGGGGAAGGATATGGTAGGGATTTGAAAATCATGAACTTCTTGATCCCAAGACTTTGTCACAGAATTCTAGCATCCTTTCTGGTGGAGCAAAACATTTATGCCATCTTGTCCTATGCTTTCAGAATGCTAGAAGAGGAGAAAGGACTACCAAAGGGTTCTTCGGTGTCCCTGAGAGATGCCCTTGGGTCCCATGTAGTAGTCACCTTCAAGCCTACAGTGCTCAAGAAGTCAGTTCGTGGACAAAAGAAAATTTTCAACATGGTTTAGCATCTTAAGTGATAGTGATGTGGATTTATCTAAATATCAAAGAAAGGTTATCTTTAAAAGGAATATAACAGCTGGGTGGTGGTAGAGCACACTTTTAATCCCAGCACTCAGGAGGCAGAGGCAGGCAGATCTCTGTGAGTCCAAGGGTAGCCTGGTCTACAGTGCTATTTCCAGGACAGCTAGGACTGTTACACAGAGAAACCCTGTCTCAAAACAAAATAAAACAAGAAAAACACACAAAAAAAAACACAAAAAAAGAAATAAAAAGGAATATAGCAACAGCATCAAATACTAGAATCAGCTGAAACATCTAAACACAGTGCACCCATAATCTGCTCCAGAGCCCAGTCAACCTTGGGAACCGCGGATAGCAGTCAGCACCATGAGAAGATTCAGTGGGAGAACGCTTGTGGACCTGGGGTCTAGCGATTTGGGAAGTACTTAGTGTAAAGTGGTAGGCGGTGATGAGAGGCAGAAAGCACTATTATACCGGGGCAAGACTAGCCCAATCCATAAAAATCCTAAACAGACCCATACAAGGACTGACATCCCCGGCACAGAGACCCAATTGGATAGCACCAGGAAGCATCAGAGCCACCCAGAGGTCCCCATGTAAGCAGCACAATCAGCCTAGGCAGGCCAGCTCTGGCCAGCTGACCCAGCAGGCAGCCAGCTAAACAGCAGGTTAAGAGGGCCAACAGGTTAGGCTGGTTAAGAGGGTGGTCTGAGCTCCAGGAAAGCACATAGTGATGACCTCAGGGCCAGGGGCTCTCCCTCCCCCTCCCCACTAGTGCACAGAGGAGTGTCCCCAACATGTTTCTCAACATATTTTACAATCCTTCGAGGTCTATAAATGCCCTCCCTCCTTGTGGTCTGTCTGAACTTATGTTTAAGTGGGTTCTCCTCTTTCTTATCTGGTGTCTCCAACTGAACTCATAACTCCCCTGCTGTCTTCAAGGAGCTCACGGCTTGACCAGGGTAGACAAAGCATGTTAGATTTTGAGGCTTTGATTCTTGGGTATGCAACTCTGTTCGAGTTAAAGGTTAAGGATTTCAGGGCTGGGCCCCAGGAATCCAGCCTCCGCTCGCTTCTCTTCCCCATCTTTCCCTCTGCTTCCACTTCTCCCTCCCACGGTGTAATGCTCCCATCACCTGTTCCCGTCACCAGGGCTAGGACCCAGACTCCTGGATAGTTCCCCAGAACAGACCTCCCTGGACGTGCCTTAGGCAGAGGAGGAATGCTTCTGATCTTTGAGGCATTGCCACCAGGGACTAGTAATCCCATTGGACCAGTTTGCGAGGTGCCTGGGACTGCTCAAAGTGACAGGAGGGAAAACAGGAAGCTCTGGTCCCAGGGTCTGCAGACAGAGAATTGGGGCTAACAGCCCGGCCTGCTCTCACACTTCCTGCTAGGCCTGGGTGGATCTGGGAAGGGTGCAGGAGCTCCATGGGTGAACAGCACTGTCTGCTCCAAACAGGTGCCCCAAACAAAGCTGTGTCACCTTGTCCTCTGGGGTGGGATCCAGCATGGGGCAGGAATGTCCTTTCTGCATTTCTGATCTCTGTATTTATTGTCACATCTCAGTATCAAACACAGGCTGTCAGTGAACTGGGTCTCAGAGCAATCACTCGGCCTGCTGGCTTTTGCACACGGCTTGAGCTAGGTACAGCTTGAAGATTCCTCTGCAGGGCTGTGGTCATTTCTCTGTGAGTCTCACCAAGCCACTCTGGGAAACTACCCTTCCCTGAGGAAAGGCAGCTTCTTTCTCTCCCAGCTCACCATTCAGTCTTCAACCATCCCAGGGGTGGGGGTGGGAGGGTGGTAGGAATCCCCTGGAAGAGAGTATAAGATTCCTGGGAGAGGACAGTGCTGGGCACCAGCCCTTGCTTCTGGCTCCTTTTCTCAAGCTTGGAAAGAGTGAGGTAAGGAAAGACAGGGGCGGGAAGGACGAAGGATGGGAGGACTGTAGATGAGGGTGGGGGTGCCAGGTCTGTGGAGGGAAAAGCCTGAGGCGGGAAGAAGTGGGCTAAAAACAAGAAAAGTCTTGGTGGAGAAGGAGGGGCTTTGGGGCTGGAATATCTCAGGCTCCTCCTGGTTGGAGCTGGAGGAGGGGCAGCAGGGAACCAGGCATTTTCCCTCTGACATTCAGAGTCACAGTCAGAAGGCACTGGTTCCTGCAAAATTCAAAAGTTGAGGATCGTGAAGGGGTACCACATACCACAGGGACAGCTTCCGGGTAAGTAAGACATACTGCAGGCATCCGCTGCTGGCCTTATATCCCAGCAAATTTTTTCATCACTTCAAATTCCTACCAAGAGGAGCCTTGATAGTGACTCAGAGATGGGTGTTCAGCGGGAAGCCATGGCAGGAATCTGCAGTAACATGGGCTATCAGGCAGTGACTTTTTGCCCAGGGCCGGCTTAAAAGCAACTTTGTCATTCCCAAGTCAGCCCATAGCCACCAGAGCTGCTTCAGGAATTGCAGCCAGCGGAAGCACAGGTAGCAGGACCAGGAAACACTTGATTCAAGGGTCCAAGTCTTGTAATTATCTAGGGCTCCTGTCTTCTTCTGAAGGCAACCCTGAGCTCCCTCCCAAGAGAGGAACCCCAGAACTCACTTTGGGCAAAGTAGGAAGTAGCTGGGCACTTCTAACGAGAAAAATTGGCCCAGTCTAGGTATGACTAAATCTGTCTTGACTCCCATTTAATCTCCGCTGAAGTTTAATCCGGGGACATTCACAATTAGGGTGCAGCTGCTTAACCTGGGGGTTTGCAGAGGAAAAGAGAGCAAACAGCCTTCTCTCAAAAACTCATAGAAGAGGGACAAGGAAGCATGGGGGGGGTGCTGGAAGAGTCAGGGCAGGCACGGAAAGGCATTGCCAGGGTAAGCAAGTGTGCATGGGTCCTGCACCAGGGATGGAGGGAAAAGCTGGTTTCCACCTGCTGGCTGATGGGTAGGGGTGGGGTGGGCCTCTCTCTCTCTCT
>LOEQ01002589.1:481119-499632 GCA_001685075.1 Bramus lutescens
GGGCTCGTGGGCCGGTGCAGCTCTTCCGCCTTCGGGCTAAGAAGAATGACAGGCAGGGAAGACCAGGAGCGAGTGCCACCTGGCCATAGGAAGCCAGTCATCTCAGGCCTAGGCCAGAGAGCCTCTGGTGCTAAGTGGCCCGCAGGTGTGCATGGCACTCTCTGACCACTGGAGGAGTTTTAAAATGTTTGTGCTGGATTAAAAGTATTAAAGTACCTACCCTGTTTTTGGAGCACTAAATAACATTATGAATAGGTCCAAATAATCAATGAAAAATGTCAATCACAGCAACCACTATTTACTTGGAAAAAGTGTCTAATGCATTTAACCCTATTAACAACTCTAACATAAGTTCTCTTATTTCCTTTACTTTTATAGGTATGAAAACAGGTGTACAAAAGAAACTTGCTTATTCTTCTTTTATAAAGTATTTTTATTAAGGTTTATTTTTATTTTACGTGCATTGGTGTTTTGCCTGCATGTATGTCTGCGGGAAGGTGTCAGATCCCCTGGAACTGGAGTTACAGAAAGCTGTGTGGGTGCTGGAAATTGTACCTGGGTCCTTTGGGAGAGCAGTCAGTGCTATTAACCACTGAGCCATCTCTCCAGCCCCAGAAGTTTATTCTTACGAAATCGAAAACAAGGCGGTGGTGGTGCACACCTTTAATCCCAGCACTAGGGAGACAGAGGCAGGCAGATCTCTGTGAGTTCAAGGCCAGCCTGGTCTAGGAGAGCTAGTTCCAGGAGAGGTCCCAAAGCTACAGAGATACCCTGTCAGAGAGAGACAGAGACAGAGACAGAGAGAGAGACAGAGACACAGAGAGAGACACAGAGAGAGAGAGAGAGAGATCCAAACTAGTAACATAGTAACAACAAATCAGTTCACTGTTCTAACAATGAACCTGTTCCTATAAGTTACACATTACGGGTGCATTGGCTTCCCTAACCTTACAATCATATTTCTACCTTTTGTTTCAGTGTTGGGCTTGAACCCAGGGCCTCCCAGGCAAGGGCAGTACCAGTGGAAGGGCACCGAGTTCCTGTCAAACGGCAATCAATGGTTTTGCAGTCTTTCCACTATCCTCCTTCAGTCCAGTCTGAAAGCATATCTTAAAGTTGTTCTTAAAGCTCAAATTAAATTTGACAATTATAGATTTGAGGAGCATTTTATCAAGATCATTTTTAACTTTGTTTTGTTTTTGGAGACCAGATCTCTTCGTGTGACCCTGACTGGCCTGGAACTTGCTTTGTAGACTGGGTTGGGCTTCCACTCAAAGACATGCCTGACTCTATCTCCCAAGGGCCAGGATTAAAGGCATCTACTACCGTGCCCCACTATCTTTAATTTCTTGTGCACCTATTGGAACACTGCTATTAAGAGAAAAAGCTAGGGACTAGAGAAATGGCTCAGTGGTTGAGAGCACTGGCAGCTCTTCAGAAGACCCAGGTTAGATCTTAGCACCCACATGGTGGCTCTCAACCTAACTCTAGTTCCAGGAGATCTGATTCCCTCTTCTGCCTTCCATGGAACCAGGCACACACGTGGTGCAGACATATATCCAGGGAAAACATTAAAAATTAAGAAAATCTTTTAAATTCCAAACATGTTAAATAGGAAAAAATCCACATTACACATTAAAAGAAAATCTAAGAATGTCATTTTAACATTGTTAAGACTTTATTTATAAAATACCATTGGAACGGTTCATCTGTTTCTCAAAAACGTGGGATAATTCTGGTGAGAGGTAGGCAGAGGGAAGAGGAAGCAGAGACCAGAGCCTTTGTAGTGAGACAGTGGTGGGTGGCAGCCAGCAAGAGATGAAACCTGTGGGGTTTGGGCTGGAGGCTATCTGATGGTTTCTTTGGAGTTACAAAAGCTGCCTGGCTGGAAGATGTAAACTGCTTTAGCTATTTATTTATCTGGTTTTTCGAGACAGGGTTTCTCTGTGTAGCCTTGGATATCCTGGAACTCACTACATAGACCAGGCTGGCCTCAAATTCAAGATACCTCACCTGCCTCTGCCTCCTAAGTGCTGGGATTAAAGGTGTGCACCTCAACCACCCAATGTTTAGCTTTTAGTTTGATACTGTGACAACAGATACCAAATAAACAAATATAGAATATAAGAAAACATTCAGCGGTTTGTCATAATTAGGCTTAGTCTCTTATGTAACAGTCTAAACCTTAGACATAACCATCTGATAGGGCCATCTTTCTTTGAATGATTGTGCATTTCATCTTCCTCTTTCATGAAAAGCTACTATGCACTGACTTTTCTGAAATAGGTTTTTTGTTCTATTAACAAATTATCAGCTCTTCCCTTCAACACTCTAGGCTGGGCAAGGTCAGGTGCTCACCTTTAATTCCAGCACTCAGGAGGCAGAGGCAGGCAGCTCTCTGAGGTCCAAGCCAACCTGGCTTTCAAAGCAAGTTTCCAGGACAGCCAGAGCCAGAGCTGTTACACAGAGAAACCCTGCTTTGAAAAACAAACAAATCCCCAACTGATGAGATGACTCAGTTGATCAAGGTGCTTGCAGCTGTGATCAACTGACTTCAATTCTGACTACACAAGAAAATTATGACACCCGCTGCCACCCTCCCCCAAAAATAAGCAGAGAAAAACATCTTTTAAAAGTAGACATCACCCCATTGAGCTGTAGATACAGTTCAGTGTCCCTTGGTTCAATTCACTACATCATTATATTTAGACTAACTACCATTTGCTTCAAGTCGGGCCTTAATATTTTTATGGTATTTTGTGGCATTTTATCCCACATTTCATTTTCATTTTGGATGTATTATCAGTTAAATGCCCATTGTATTGTAAAATATGAATATTTGTTTTATTTTGGTTATTCAATGTACAGTGCCATTTTTTTTTGTGTGTGTGTGTGTGGTGTAGGTGTTCAGGGGTCAGGGAAAGAGGTTGATGTTGAACAATTTCACCTTACTTTTTTGAGACTGGGTCTATCTATGAATTGGGGCTCACTAGTTCAAGCTGGCCAGTGAACTTCAGGGATCTGCCTCTGTCCTACCCTGGCCCATGTTAGGGTTGCAAACCCTCTGGCCTTTGTAAGATGATCTGAACTCAGGTCCTCATGTTTGCATGTCAAGCCTCACCAACTATGTAAGCCATTTCTCCAAGCCAGTTTGGGGTGTATTTTGTTGTGGTGGAATATTCCTTCACATTGTGTGAAGATATGTAACTGAGATTGGTTTAATCAAAAGTTGAACAGCCAATAGCTAGGCAGGATTTTCAGGGTAGAGAGAATGCTGGGAAGAAGGCAGAGTCTCAAGGAGATGCAGAACAAGCAGGATGGGTACTGCAGAAATGAGTTAATAAGGCCACAAGGCAGAAAGTAAATGAAGAGAAATGGGTCAGGTTGTAAGAGCTAGTGAGAAACAAGACTAAGCTACTGGCTGAGCTTTCATCATTAATAAGAAGTCTCCTTGTCATTTATTTGGGAACTGGCTAGCAGGACAGAAAAATCCCCCTTCATTTTGTTTCTTCAATTGTTCATTCATCCAGTTTCCTGGAAGCTTAGTATATTTCCAACCAGTGGCTCACAATGCCTGAGTGCTTACATGTGAAAGTGCTCGATGGTTACAGATACGAAGGTGTCTTGGCTAGAGGTCCAGTTTCACTTGAAGCTTCTCACAATCTATTATCAATTTTGACTTTATGGGCTCTGCCTCCTTGAAGCAAACCTCAGAAAACTCCCTAGTTAATCCAGCTTTTCAAACCAATGTTTCTTGTTGTGTGCTTTTTCTTCTGAACTCAGGAACAGAAAGAGGCCGGATGAAGATGTTCCTTGCTGCTGCCACCTTCCACAGAGGCATTTCCTGGTATAGGAATGGCATCCATGAGGCATGAAGGTGGGCGTGCTTGAGACACCATGGCAGCAAGCTAGTTTTACATTTCTTTTATCAGTCTTCATACAATTTTGTAAACAATTATTTTCCAGAAAGGACTTCTGCTTAAGTCAAAAGATTTCTACTACTTCCAAATGAAAAGCCAAGTCAGACCCACCATAACCATAACCATAAGGGTTAGAAACAAATGAAGAGTTTTTGTGACGTAAACATTTTATGAAATTCAAAGTTTAATATAAATAAAGTTTCACCAAAATACATACTCATTTGTTTATATATTATCTGGATGCTTGAGAGACACCTGATATACAAGACTATGAAACACTAATAAAAATATGACAAGAAAAAGTATAAATAATGTTCATGTTATTTAGATAAAATAATACAAACATTTTACTTTTAGCCTTCTGGATAAATTATAGATTACTAACGTACAATCTCACCACTTCTCAGCTGACCATAACTAACATTTTTTCTTTGAGTTATGTGCCATTTTTCAGACCTTTTATTTTCAGTTTTTGTAATTAAGATTATTTTGAGCTATAATAAACCACAGGTGGCTCTGACTTGGTAAGTTTGTCACATAGTTTGAAGTTGGTAAATCTTTGGGCCTTTTTTTAAGAGGTAACCCTGGTCATTCAGTGATCCAATGAAGTTTTCAAAAACAGCAACCTAGAAGCAAACATCCAGAGTCAGCCCATTTAGGAACACACCAAACATGACTTTCACATCAGTCTCTAGACAGACACCCAACAAGTATCCCAGGCAAATAAATAGTATGTGCTTTCTATAGCACTCCAAAAAAGCAAAGAATACTTTGTCTTAACCAAAAACCCAACTTAGACTAGTGCTGTGGGACAATGGTCTATAGTCTGTCAATTATATTTTAAATAAATGCTGATTG
Source organism: Bramus lutescens (assembly GCA_001685075.1). Lineage (NCBI taxonomy): Eukaryota > Metazoa > Chordata > Mammalia > Rodentia > Cricetidae > Bramus > Bramus lutescens. Next base: position 485,898 of record LOEQ01002589.1, read on the forward strand.
GCCAGTAGCCAGGCAGGAAGTATAGGCAGGACAACCAGATAGGAAGCAGAGGTGGGTCAATGAGAACAGGAGAATTCTGGGAAGATGAAAGTCCTAATCTGCAGTCCTGGCCCAGCCACAGAAGAAGCAAGATGTGACTTCCCTGCCTAATAATGTACCGAGCCACATGGCTAACAGAGATAAGAATAATGGACTAATATAAGTTATAAGAGTTATTAAGAAGCCTGAGCTAATGGGCCAATCAGTTCATAACTAATGTAAACCTCTAGTAATGAGGACCCTCTGAAACTATTCCAAAAATGATCTGTCAAGTATTCAGGTACCTGAATGTTTAGTTCTTTGGCAATCTGACGAAGTTGATGAAGTTGAAATATATTATTGTAAGTTCTTTCAGCAATGCTGTTGAGAGCAGAAATAAATCTTTTTGCTGTTGACCTGTTGCTCATTCCAGAGCCATGCTGGGAGCGCTCGAAATCCAGGTTCCCAAATTCATCTGAGTAAGTTCCTAGCATGCTTAAAGATGGAGAAAAAAGAATTATCTCACATGGCATGGCTACAGACATTTGTGGACTGGGCTTTCAAGTCATAATAAACGTTTGGGAATGGCTGTGAGACTTACTTTGAATTCAATTTGATATACATTGACAGAAACATATTTTGAACATAATTACAGCTGTAAAGAAAGCATTTCAGCCAGGAGTGGCAGTACATGCCTACAATCCCAGTGCTCAGGAGCTAAGGCATAGAACTTCCTTGAGTTTAAAGAAAGACAGCCTGAAATACATAACAAGAACCAGGTCAGGTAGGGCTAAGGAAGGAGATCCTATCTCAAAACACCAAAACAAATTTGCAAACATGAAATGCAAAACATGGAGTTAAGAAACAATATTACAAATAACAAAAACATTCTTTCTTATTAATAAAACTAAAATTTCTGACCATAGCATTTTTGGCTTTCTCAGGTTAACATGTGTTATTAACTTCCACAGCATCTGCAAAGAAAAGATGTTTCCAACTACTCTAGAAGGGCTGGAGAAATGGGTAAGATCACAGGCTGCTCAGAGGACCAAGGTTTAAGAGGACCTACATGGCAGCTCACAAGCACCTGAAATTCCATGAGATTCCATTCTCACTTCTGGCCTTGGAAGGCACTGTGCACATGGTGCCAAGATGTGTGCCGGCAAATCACCCACACTTGCTGTGGAGCAATCTTTGCACACTGTACATATGTATTGCTCCCACTGGTTAATAAAAGAGCAGACTGGCCAGTAGCTAGACAGGTAGAGGCTAGGAGGGACTTGCAGACAACAAAAGAGCACAAAGAAGAAAGAGAAGTCTCAGGCATTGTAAGGAGACATAGAGAGAAACAAGGTGAAATTGTCGTGTTGAAAAAAGGTGCCATCACGTGACAGAGTGTAGATAAGAAATATGGGTTAATTTAAGTTATAAGAACTAGTTAGTAACAAGCCTGAGCTGTCGGCCAAACATTTATTATAATTAATAAGTTTCTGGTGATTATTTGGGAACTGGCTAGAAAGTCTGCCTCCACATACCCATAAAAAAATCTTAAAAATAAATTCTCTAGGAATAAGCTTAAGCTCATGCTTACTTGCAGTGATGACAGACACCAGCCCCACTTCTCTTCTGTTTTATTTTTATAGTATCACCAAAAAAGGGAAATACATCTGACAGTGAGTTTTGGCTGGAGTCTGTAAACACCCATTACATACGGAATTAACCACGATGTAATTAATCCAGCTCTACTGCTGAGTCCATCTGTACAAGGGAACACATAAAACTCATTGCCAGTTTAACAAGTGGAGGTTTTTACTCAGGAATTAACAAGTATGTACTGGTCACCTGTTAGGAAGTGGGCTCAGGGTGGCAAACAAATCTAATCACTGTTCCTTGTTAAGGAGTCCTTAGGGATGACCTTCAAAGGTCATGGTCTGTTCCTCCACTAGAGAAGAAACTGTACACACAGAAATGTGCATCATTCAGGAAGACACGAGCACACAACAGAACAGGGCACGTTATTTACGACCTTCAGGCTCAACCCACCTGACTCACATAACAAGCTGACGTTCCTCTATTGTTGGAGATGCTGAGTGCTGACACGGCAATTCTTGTTTACCACAGGCCTCCTCCTAGTAATCTTGTGCTTTGAGAATTATCCTTACCCCATTTTACAGATGAGGACAGTTTTGGCAGAAAGACAAATGACTTCCCAAATGTTACATTACTAATGAGTGACACCTGGGATTTTGATCCATGCTCCCTTGCTTCCATTTGAAAGATACATAAATATTTGACACACTCCCCTGAATTGGAAACGCTCACAGCAACCTAGTCTCAGTAGGCAGTTCTACTCCTTCTAGAATATTTCCAATCGTGTAAGAATACTCATATAAGCTATTTATTAAATAAAAACATTTACTTTTCAAAAAATGTCCAAGTATGTATTATGCTAACTCAGATGAACTATGTCATGGTTCATATTTTTCTTGTTCAGGTTTCTGCTTCCTAGTTAAAAGTATAATTTCACAGAATAACATGTTAATGGTGGTTTCAATGACGCAGAAGAGATAGGAACTAAAAATGGCAAACTTTTTAAAGAGTACTTTAATTAATGAATTAATGAAGTATGTTTAATAACACATGCTAGCCATGACTGTGGGCCCTGGAAAGACACTGGTAAACATGATAAGGTCCTTTCTCTCATACACTAAGAAAGCATGTTAGTTTAACAGATCTGAACTTGATGTGTTAGCCGGTCTCAATCTCTTGATAATGCTAGGCAATCCTAAGCAATCGAACTATTCTCTCCCCTTGTTGCTGACACGCTGAATCAAAGAGAAGGCTGTGCTTCCACAGACTGGTTATAAAAGCAGGGAAAGCAGTTACTGCTCAAGCTCTAGTGGACAGCAGGGTGCCCTTCCACATAAGTCTGCTTATGTACCTGTGGGAAGAAGGCACAGGTAAGGCCAGAGCCATCATGAGCATAGCAAAGCAAGGGAAAGGGGGGAGAGCAGTCATCAACGCCACACTCCTGAACAACCACAAGGACAGCACAAGAGCCAGACCCCAAAACATCTCCATGACTTCTAACCCGTGCAGTAGTACTTTCTCATCGGGCTGCCAGCTCACAAATAGCAACTCAGAAACTTATTAATTATGAACTTATAACTTAAACTGATGTGCTTTATTAATCTATGTTCCCCGTGGCTCAGCTACCTCTACTTTGTACCGTATGTCCTACCGCTTCAGTGTCTCCCTGGCATCTCCCTGGTGGAATCTGCCTGCTTACACTCCTCCTCCTCTTCCTCTCTCTCCCCAGAAATCCTGTCTATACCCCTCCCCACTGCCTAGTTATTGGCTGTTCACAACAGATCTGATCTCAGTTTATGGCATAAGTCAGAGGAAGGGGATCTATGCAGACAGTAATATCATCAGATCTAGAGGACAGCAGTGCCCGCCAGCATGCACTACATTAGCACTGACAGACACTACTATTAGAGTGTGTATGCATGCCATAGAACAAGAGTGGAAGTCAACTTTGTGGACTTGGGTCTCTCCTTCCACATTTATGTTGTTTCCAGGAATCAAACCATCCGATTTGTAGGCCAAGAACGTTTACTGCACTGAACCACCTTGCAGTCCCTTTGGTATAACTTGCCATGGCAGCCTCAGGTTGGACTGTAAAACCCTTGTTCTTCAACTATACAGAACTGTGGTTCAGGGTCAGAGAGGAACTAGCAAAGCACCCTAACATGAAGCAAATTCAGTATCTATACGATTTACCTTTGAAGAAATAGAAGTTACCTATCAAGAACACCAAAAGGAAGAAAGGAAAGAAGGAAGGACAGAAAGAGGAGATAGGGAGAAAGGAGGGAGGGAAGGAAGGAGTGAGGATAGGGGGAGAAAGTTGAGAAAGAAAAAGAGAGAGGTAAAAATACAAACTTTAAGGGGCCAGCAAGATGACTGAGCAGGTAATGGCATTTGACAGGTCTGACAGCATGGGTTGAATCCATGGGACACACATGGATGAACAACAAAACCGACTTCAGCTGTTCTCTCATAATCACACGCACATGCGCTGCCCCCAGACAAATGTAAAATTAGTGTTGATCTTACCTGTGTTTCAGAATTTCAATTATATCTTCAGCATCTTCTTTAGTTGCTTCCTCTCTCAATTCTAACCTTGCTCGTGCCTATGAAAGAAAACAACTATTTTAAAATAAATGATAAGTATTGTAACCATTGATTGTGCCGGTGCAGTGTACCTAAGCTTCATGATTCACTGTATGGGGATGGCTGGGGGTGAATATGCTCAAAATACATTGTATGCATGTGTGCAATTCTCAAAGAATAAAAATTAGAAAAGTAGCCAGGCAGTGGTAGCACACACCTTTAATCCCAGCCCTCAGAAGGCAGAGGCAGGCGGATCTCAGTAAGTTTGAGGCCAGGATGGTCTACCAAGCAAGTTCCAGAACAGGCACCAAAGCTACACAGAGAAACCCTGGCTCAAAAAACAAAAACAAAAAATTAGAAAACTGTACAAATAGCTTAAAATATAACCAAAATTTATTTTTACCTACTAATATTTTTTCTGAGTGTTCATTTTATGAGTTTTGGTTATGAAAATGTGTTTTTATCCTTGCCTTTTATTTTCAGGAAATCACAGTTTATTTAAACTCAAATAACAGAGGTGTCAATCATATTTTAGAATCAAAAGAACCTTACCATTCACTGCAGCTAATTTTAACTGCAACAGTACTCAGAGCACCAAGCAATGTGACAGTGCTCTTAGAAAGGCTGTCTACACCTACCGACCTGTCACACAATCAAATCAAGTAGTCAAGACACTCAACACATTCCATGTTCCCATATGCTCATCTTGGAAGCCCAAGATTCTAGGTAATCTAACCACTTTTCAGACACTCCAGCAATCTACAGTGTCATTAAAAAAATTGACATTGCTTGGCATAACTGGTGCCTAGAAAGAAATCTACAGCTTTAATATGCTACAAAAGTAACTAAATCTTCTTTAAAAACTTTTATTCATCCTTTTATATTTTTTAAATGTCTCCTAGACAGATGTAGTCAACAGTGAAGAAAACTGATCAAAAGAGAAATCATAGTATCACAGACACACACACACACACACACACACACACACACACTCTCTCTCTCATACACACACACACATACACACACCTCTCTTTCAGTACTGGAGACTGAACCTAGGACTTACACATGCTGAGAAAGCACTCAAGACCACTGAACTATGTCATCTCTGTTGATTTTTGAGACATATCTCATACTAGGTAACCTAGTCTGGTCTTGGACTCACTCTGTAGTCTAGGCATGCCTTCAATTTGCAATCCTCCTGCCTCAGCATCCTAAGTAACTGAACTTATAGGCTGAGCCCCTCCCTCTTCCTCAAGCCACAAAAAGCATGAATGTAGGGAAATGCAGACCTCTGTCAGACGGATCAAAGATTCCAGCTGCCGGGTGGTGATGGGTGAGCTGCTCATGTGTTGGCTCTGCTTGCGGAGCTCCAGGTAGAAGTCCTGAAGAGCCTGGGCAGCTTCTATGGATAGCCTTGGGTGGACATACTGCCGTGCATAACCAACATACTTCCTCAACAGCTGATGTGGAATTGGATCTGTTTTCTCTCCAGGAGCCACCTAGAGTAGAATTTAAAAATAAAAAAACCCAAAAAAACAAGTTACCTTGTTTAGGTAAATTAAGAAGTTCCAAAACTTCTCCAAATAAACCAAACACTATGGCTACAGCTTCCAATCCCAGCCTTGGATCAGTGGTTCTCAATCTTCCTAACGCTGCGACCCTTTAATTTAATTCTTCAGATTGTGGTGACCCCCAACCATAAAATTATTTCATTGCTACTTCATAACTTATTTTGTTCTTATAAATTGTAATGTAAATTTGTGATATGCAACCCCCCAAAAAGAGTCGTGAGCCAGTTTGAGAACCACTGCCTCAAATTCCAAAGTACCACATAAATATCTAGGGATGAAGAGGAAGGTGAATTTTATTTTGGGGGGAGGGGTAGATGCCGAGGATTAAATCTAGAGTTCTGCACATGCTAAGCACATAATATACCACTATGACATACTCCCAGCCCCCATAACACATAGAATTTGCACATTTAAGCATAATGAAACTAAATGATTAAGAAATAGGAATACCTTTAATCTTTCTGATAATGGTTTCTCAGAAACTACTTCAAGTACCGAAGTGTTTGAATCTTGACTGAGCGTCCGAGCTACTGTGGCACTGCTAATGGTTTTTTGCTTCCCAGCTCTTATTGCGATCACATGTTCAGAAAGTAAGTGGTCATGCTGCTCATTTGGCGTATCTAACAAGATGAAGACCAAATCGAATCTGGACAGTAGGGCACTCCCCATCCTAGGAAGTAGGGAAGAAAGAAGCAGAAAAGCCTAAGGAAGTGTTGACTTGTTTACTAGTTCCACGCAGAACTTCTAAGGAACAGTCAATCTTCAGGTTAAAGAATAAGCTTTCCGCATAGCGTGTTCCCACTCCTCACACATGCTGGACGGCTGTGTGAATCTACGCCTGGCAGCTGTGGATGTGGTCTTTCCTTATACAAAGTCACTGAGACCTACATGCTCATGGACACAAAGCCTACCTATCAGTGCTTCCATAGCTCTTTTCAACATTTTTTTTCCTTTCACATGTATGAGGTTTTTGTCTGCATGTGTGTCTATGAGCCAGATGTGTGCCTGGTGCCTGTGCAAGTCAGAAGGGGATGTTGGATGCCCTGGACCTAGAATCAAGGATGGTTGTGAGCTGCTATGTGGGTGCTAGGAACCAAGCCCAGGTCCTCTGCAAGAACAGCAAGTGCTCTTTAACTGCTGAGCCATATGTCCAGCCATGCTTTGATAGCTTATCTCATCCAAACACTGTCTCTCAAGTGCTCGTGTTAAGTTAAACACAACAGAGTAAAGACGCTACACTCTTTTAGGCATCACACTAAGCCCACTGACCAGGAGCTTTCCTATTTAGAAGAAGAAAAACCAATCTAGGCTGTTTAAAATGTTTGATGAAACCACCAAAGAATGTTTGTGCTAAAAACAGAACCAAGTCTGATGTAGGTTTTGTTCACCAGGATTATACAGACTTTATAAAACAGAATATCATTATTTTACTAAGGGAAATCCATTAACAGAAGATTGACTTTGTTGGAAGCAATGAAAAAACACTTCAAATTTCCAAATGCAATTGTGTTCTATTTTTTACTTAAAAATTTTTGTCTTTAGATGTATTTATGTGTGTGTGTACCACGAAGCATGTGTGGAATTCACGGGAGTTGGTTCTTGATCTTGCTAACATGACAATTTCTATTTTAGATGTATAAATTTCTTAAATCTATTATTATAATTATTTATTTATTTTTGGTTTTTCAAGCAGGGTTTCCGTATATAACCCTGGCTGGCTGTTCTGGAATTCACTTTGTAGACAATACTGGCCCCTCAGAAATCCACCTGCCTCTGCCACCAGAGTGCTGGAATTAAAGGTGTGCACAACCATCACCTGGCAAAATTTCTTATTTATGCATTCATGTATGTATATATGTATGGGGTTTTTTTGACACAGCGTCACACAACCACCACCTGGCAAAATTTCTTATCTATCTTAAATTTATTTATTTATGTTTTTTGACACAGGGTCTCACTATGCAGACCAGGCTGGCCTCGAACTCACAGAAGATTCACCTGTCTCTGCCTCCCAAGTGCTGGGATTAAGGGTGTGTGCCACCACACCCTGCTCAAGATGTATAAATTATTTAACATTAGCTCTGGACAGCATCACACGCCTGAAGCTTCTATAGACAAGAAGATAGTGGAAGACAGAAGAAAACAACAAGGGTCACTTAAACCTATGGATTTAGGACTAGCAATGAGTAACACAATGAGATTCCCCATCTCAAAAACAAGGGGGATGGGAGAGGATGGAGACATGGCTCAATACCCACAGCACTCACAACCAGCTTCTAACTCCAGTTCCAGGGAAATCCAACACCCTCTTCTGACATGCAGGCAAAATACCAATACAAAGAAAATAAAAACAAACAAATCTTTAAGAAAAAGAAAATTTCCAAAAGAAAAGAGAAAGAAATAAGCTGCTCTAGTAAGGCCCTGGTTTTCCCTGAGATATTGTCTTCTCACTTTTACGTCACTTAAGTCTGTTTTTCTCTTATACACATTGCACTCACCCTGAACAAAATGAATTAGAAGTGGAAACACAAGCCAGGAGGTGGTGGCGCACACCTTTAATCCCAGCATTCAGGGGATAGAGGCAGGTAGATCTCTGTGAGTTGACGGCCAGCCTGAGCTAGAGAAAGTTCCAGGTCAAGTATACACAGACAAACACTGTCTCAAACAAACAAAAAACAAGACCAAAAAAAAAAAGAGGAAGTACAAAGTAAACTTTGTTCTTGAAAGAGTGAGAGCCCAGCCCTTAAGTACACAACATGGCCTTCTTAGCTAAGCAGACAAGGATCCTTTGTCAGGGTGTGCAAAGCCACCAGCTTCTCACTGCCGCTTCCCACTATTCAGTCTTATTAAGGTTTAAACAATTTCTGATTTTTGATGGTGTTAACACTGCAATGCACATTCCACACACATGTCTATGGAGTTGCTAAGTATGATCAGGATTTCCTAAGCATAGAGTAGTTAGGATAAACAGAATTACAGAATCATACAAGGTAGTTTTCAACATACGGAGCACATGAGGATTCTTTCCTACTCCTTTAACATAGATAACTGCATCTAAAACCCTGGCCTGTCTGGTAGGCTATCTGTGGCACCTCACTGTTTTCTCAGGACTGTAGTGCATTTCTGGGCATTTACTGGAGACCTGTAACTTCTGTGAGCTATCCATTGATATGCTCAGCTATCTTTTCCTAAGTGATCAGGGCACACACACTTGAAGAGACTTACTTCAAATTCTCAGAAACTGTTTTGGCTTTATTGTAGTGTCCTCCAACTGGATTTGCAGCAGCAATAATGGAAGTCCTTGCAGGGAGGCTGCAAACCACACCAGCTTTAGCAAGGCTAATACTCTGCTGTTCCATGGCTTCTAACAAGGCTTGATGTTGGTTCCCCATTTTATCAAATTCGTCTATTCCACAAATGCCTACAAGCACAGTAGGAAAATAGACAAAAACATCTTTCTCTGGTCAGGTTTCAAATCTGTAAGGCAGAGGTTACTGCACAATGATTATTTCCATTTATTTCTAGAACTTAAAATATCAAGAGTTAATGAGAACTGCCATTTGTTTTATGGCACATGATACATCTATCTTATTACTAAAGCTTGTGCATTATTCACCATTCTCTGTGGGTAACACACTATGTGGTGGCTCCATATATAAAGATACGCAAGTCTTAAAATGCATCAAGACCTAACCAGTCAGGCAAGACACAGACATCTAAGAAATGTACTTCTCAAACCACTTAGGATATGCAGGACTATGTGCCTGCTTTCTGGAGCACAGTCTAGCTAAACTAGGGGAATTAAAAAGGCTGAAGGAAAAGGTATTCCTTGAGCTGAGTCTTTGGGGGACTGTAGGCAACATGATTCAGGTGGAAGAACATAGCTCCAGTCAGAAGGCCAAACATGGCTCAGTAAAGGGAGGTATTGATTGATGGCACTTGCAGGGACTCTTAACACACAGTACCTACCACCACTGAAGGTTTTTTGAGTACCAGGGATGTCGCGCCTGAAGCACAAGTTACTGGGATCATCTGGTAGTGCACTTTCTCCCACCTGTGCACACCAGTTAGGGATTCTCTGGAGGGCTTTCCCAGGTTAGACTCATTTATACTCTGTGGCCAGCTAAGCACATAGGAGAAATAACTGCTTTTTAGCTTGTTCACGTTTCAAGACCTATGCATCTAGTTTGTGGTGCTGGGGCTTGAACCTAAGGCACATTAGAATCAGAGCTCTCTCACATCCTTCAATTCAATCCAGTGGCACTTCTGGGTTCCTACTTCATGAAACCAATTTCCCTTTGTGCAGCATTCCCTTTCTTGTCATCTCTACAGATGCCCAAGTCTAGTTATTTAGAACTTGACTCTTCTCTTCCATATTCATTGATGCTACTGTAAGCCTTTCCTCTATATCCTCTCATTTGGCAGGGTCAATTTCCTATATTGATTATCAATTTTTATTTTTATGTTTTTGGTTTTTTCAAGACAAGGTTTCTCTCCTAGCTGTCCTGCAACTTGCTTTGTAGACCAGGCTGGCCTCGATCTCATAGAGATCTGCCTGTCTCTGCTTCTTGAGTGCTGGAACTACAAGCATGTGTCACCACCATCCAGCAATTTTTTAATATAGTATCTTTATCTCATTTTATTTCATTAAATTCATGTTCTTGTTAAGTTTCCTGGGAAATTTTCATTGGTACTGGGATTTCAGTTTTGTGCAGACAGGGAACTTTGCTGCCCTGTTGTTTCTGCACAGCTACCTTGCTTGTTTACCCTGTTTATGTTTAATGGCTGTTCTGCTCAAGCCTGTTTATACTGTCGTTCCTCCTACCGGTACTTTTCCTTCTCTAACTGGGATCCACCCTATCCCCTTGTCAGTTTATAGACTAGGTTGTTGACTACATTTTGCTAACCTGCAAGCGACCCAGGAAGGGGAAGCAATAGTGACTGGACTCTGTGCCACCTCTCTTCCTCTGCTGAGAGGGCTCGCAAATCCATGAGGAAGGCACGAGGCTGCTCAACAGAACTCTAGGACAGTGAACCTCCCTCCAGGGTTGGCTGTGTGCACATCACGCTTCCTGTGCTGCCCTGCTGTCCTGTCCATGCCTCTGACAATGATGTTACTGGAAATTCTTAGTTGTTTGCACATTTCCTCCCAAGCAGGGATGAGGTGGGAAGAAAATCAAGCAACTCCCTCTGTTGGCTCCCACATACCAAAGTATAAAGCAAGGCAGCCAACTTTTTCTGAAAAGGTCCATAAGTATGTATCTTAGGTTCAGCAGGCCATAGTTTACATACACTTATGGGTTTTTTTTTTGGTTGTTGTTCGTTTGTTCGGTTTTTCTGGACAATTCTTTAAACCTATATTTAAAAAAGTTTTAGCTTTTACAGGCCCAACACAGGGCTCCACCTATGGACTGAAGTCTGCTGTCCCCTGGTGTCGGTTGGTTTTAAAGGTCTCATCAGATAGCCTGGATGATCTATAAAGCCTCAAACTCATGGTTCCCTCCTCAGTTTCCTAAAAGATGGGATCACAAACGCGTTCTCATCCCTGGGATTTTTTTCATTCATTTTTTTCTTATTTTATATGTATGAGTATTTTGCCTGTATGTATATTAAGTGTACCACAAATGTGCTTGGCACCCAAGGAACTAAGAGGGTGTAAAATCCCCTGGAACTGGAGTTACAGATAGTTATGAGGCATCGTGTAGGTGCTGGGAAATGAGCCCAGGTCCTCCTCTGAAAGAACAAGTGTTCGTAATTGCTGATCCATCTCTCCAGTCCCAGCCCATGGTGAAAACCATGAACTAGAACCACGCTCAACTCTTCTGCTTGTGTGAGTACGAACATTAAGTCACAAAACTTAATATGTAAACCTCTTCTGGTCATTTCATCAGATGCTGAAGGAAAATACTCTCTTTCCTTCCTTCCTTCCTTCCTTCCTTCCTTCCTTCCTTCCTTCCTTCCTTCCTTCCTTCCTTCCTTCTTCCGAGTTTTTCAAAACAAGGTTTCTCTGTGTGGTTTTGGAGCCTGTCCTGGAACTTGTCCTGTAGACCACGTTGGCCTCAAACTCAGAGAGATCTGCCTGCCTATACCTCCTGAGTGCTGGGATTAAAGGAGCGCACCACCACCATCTAACTAGAAAACTATTTTTTAAAAGCTTTGTATTTCCTTTTTACCCCACAGCCTTTGTAAAGATTTTTAGCAGGACCTGTTTGCTGCTAGAACTCAGTCCTGTTGGTATTTGTAAAATCCCTTTCTAACTGTGCTAGTTAGCCTCAGTGTTTAGTTAATCTAAACATATGGAAGACACGGAACTAACATTTCACATCTTACATGTCGTTAGTGGCTGTACACCTAACCCTCTAATCACCCCGCCTTCTGAGGAGTAGCCTGGTACTCTGACAGCTAACTACCCTTACATGACTTCTCCTTCAGCTGAGACCTCAGGGAAAGCACTGCGACTTCTGACGAGCACCAGACAAACACCTGCTTCAGCAGATGCATGCTGATTATTAGCTGTACACCAGTGGCATGCTCCACGCACGTAGAACAGCACCAGAAAGATAAAATCGCCCTTCCCTTATGAATTTATCTGGCCAGTAAGAGGCAGACAACTGAAAATGTGGTGATAATCACTCTGGAAAGAAAAGGCAGTCATGTCAATGAGAACAGATTCTGCCACAGAAGAAGGCCGAGATGGAGATCAATACAGTGAAACTATTTAAGTCACAGCTCTAAGTTCATGGAGCAGTTCCTCTAGAGCACAAGATGGCATCCATCTTCTTTCCTGTTTCAAGGTAATTTGAACAATTTTGAGCTAAGTAACAATAAGGCTCTAAATGGGTACTCACTGTACACATACACACTAAGCAACGGGAACAAGGTAGTCTACAGGCTAGTTCAATCCACTCCACAAGGAACTTACCACAGAACTCCTAAAGAAATGATCACAGATGTGACAGGGATATCAGGTGGGAGGTGTAGAAACCATCCACATTTTATCTGATTATTTAATTTCAACATATATTTGCTGTAAGATTCTGAAAACAAATCAGTTTCAATCGTGTAACAGAAATAAAAATGATAGTACTATATGTTCAATTATTTGACATTCATTGTCAATCTACTGGTTAGGACAGTGCTGTCTAAATGGTTCTAAAACTAAAGTAAATTCATCAAAATGAAGAAAGTACGCCAGAGGTGGTGCATGTGCCTCTAATTCCAGCACTTAGGTGGCAAAGACTGGAGGTAATCTGATATATACAGCAAGCCCACTGTCCCAAGAAGTAAAGTTTTTGTTTTGTTTTGGAGGGTTTTTTGTTATATTTGTTTTTAGCATTTTTTGAGACAAGGTTTCTCTGTGTAACAGTCCTGGCTATCCTGGAACTCACTTTGTAGACCAGACTGGTCACAAGCTCATAGAGATCCGCCTGCCTCTGTCTCCTGAGTGCTGGGGTTAAAGGCATGCATCACCACTGCTCATCTGAAGACAGTTTTTAAGCCCAGAACTATTAATCCCTTTTATCTCTCACCTTGGTCACCAAGTACCAGAGCACCAGCTTCCAAAGCAAAATCTCCAGAGGAGCTGTCTTTTGAAAGAGTTACAGTCAGCCCAGAGCTGGTGGTGGTATTTCCACAGACATACACACCACGAGGCGCCACATTGCATGCTGCCTATTAAAAACAAAAGGCTTAAAAGAATCATTTAGAAGGATGGAAAAAATGGCTCATCTTTGTTGCCATGCAGCATGAGAACCTAAGTCCAGATCCCCAGCTCCCCTGTAAAAGCCAGATGAAGCAGTGTAACGTTCAGAATCCCAGAGCTTCAGGAGAGAAAACAGGCAGATCCTAGGGACTTGCTGGCCAGACATTCTACTCAAAATGACAAGCTCCAAGGTTCAGTGAGAGACCCCCATCTCAAAGAGTAATGTGCAGAGTGATAGAAGACACCTGGCTGCCTCCACACAGTAACACAC
>LOEQ01002589.1:516993-529743 GCA_001685075.1 Bramus lutescens
TGTTGCCACCACTCAGATCTACCTACCACAGAGGCCGTTTCCCACTGGGGTCTTTTTGCATCCTTGGCCTCTAGGACTTCATTTGCCCCTTTCTCATTCTACAGTACTCGCCTCTACCTTTCATTCTCCAACGTTCTACCTTCGGCGCCGGATTCCCTTCCTAGGAATTCCGTTCTTGGTACTGCCGTCTCCGGGGGTGCTTTCCTTAGATTCTTAGGGTCTTCTCTATTTCGGACCTCCTCCAGCCTTTTACATTGAGGTCTCTTCATTATGTCTGACTTTCCCATAAATTCGACTTCCTCGGTAAGAGAGAGGAAGGGAGGAGAGAGAAAAAAAGATCCCTTACACCTAGTCTGACTTTCAGAAAGGCAGACCACTCGACCTCAGTGGGAAAATCTGTCTTCTATGAATAAGAAAAGCCAAATTCCTACAGTGTGCAATTACTGTGAGCCCTTCTTTTTACATCAAGGTATTAAAGGTCCTGGAAAATCGAATTGTTCACAAGCAGTTCATTTAAGAGCTCAGGGCTCATACATAATTGGTCTTCGTAACTTTGTGACAGAGCTGATTAAGTTACTTAATCCTAATAGCTTATTGATGGTTAGAATTTATTGGGATATTTAGGTTGCCTTGGTACAATGAAGTTTTCTTTTGAACTTATTTATCATACTGCTTCATTATTTGCTTGAATGTTGTAGTGCAGAGGCTCTGTGCATACTAGACAAAGGCTCTGTCACTGAGTCACATTGCCATTCACGTGATATTCCTTGAAAAGAAGTAAATCATACAAGGTCAGGAGAACAACACTTTGTGGGTCAGAAAACTGGGTATCATGAAATTTAGAAGCCCTTCTAATGCTCACTTCGCATTATTTTTGCTACTGTTTGATTCAAACCATTGAATGGTATTTGAAATGGAGCAGGAAACAGTAAAAATCCTAAGAGCTGGGGCTGGATGGAGCTCAGTTGCTAGAGTGCGTGTCTGGCGTGCTCCAAGCCCTAGGTTTAGTTTCCAGCACTATATAACTAGACTGTTGGTGCATGCCTGCAATTCCAGTACTTGGGAGGTGGAGGAAAGGAAGATCAGAAGTTCAGGGTCATGCTTGGAGAGTCTGAGGGCAGCCTGGTCAGTGTCTCAACAAAATAAAACCAGTTAGACAGGCAGCAGTGTCCAGTGCATCAAGTCAGTTGGTAACCAACCTTTCTTGGCACAAGCACAATTTGATAAAGAAAAAAAAAGATCAGGGGGACGGAGTGTTCATTCTAATCTAAAATCAAAAATCTTTTGAGCATTTTAAAATTCTCCATTGATAAGATTTTTTTGGTAGTTGAAATTAGAGAAGTCTTAACAACTGTCCTTGTTGCCACTGTATTTTTGTGACTGAACTCAGGTGGGCTCTTAAAGTGCTCCTAACAGAGACAACTCTTATCCTTTGCTGGATTTTCAGTAACAAACATATAAGACTCAAAATATTTGCTCAGCTCAGGCTAGATTTGCAGCCCCTTAAAGCACCTGGTGTTAAACACTGAAGCTAACCTGAGAGTCATATGGTTCAAGTGGCATTTGATGAATGAAGCTAAGCATTTGATGAATGAAGCTAGGGAGATGGCCCAATGAGTAAAGCTGTTAGCACACAAGCATGAGATACAGTGGTGCATAACTGATCTGTGATGTACAGCAAGAGGGAAGCAGAGACAGGAGATGCCCTAGAAGTTTGAGGGCCACCTGGCCTGACATATGTAGCAGTAAACAAAAGAGAATTTGCCTCAAAGTAAGGTGGAGTTCATCTCCTGACTTCCACATGCACGCTGTGGTCCTGAAACATACATACATGTACATATACCACACGCATGTACGTGCGCGCACACACAGTAAAATTAGATACAGATTTTTCTAAAGGATGTGATACACAAAGATGTGACAGGATAGAGAACCCAAAAGGAAAGATGACCCACGTAGGACTAGCAGTAGTGGGAAGCACATTCTGCGAGCCTGTAGAACCAGAAAACAAGAGAGGAGTGAGGTAGGGCACAAACAATTCACCAGGGCGGTCTCAGAACTCAGAATGCTGTGTGCCCGCTGGGCTCTGGCGCTTCCTTAGGTACAACGCTCCTCTGTCAGCTGTGCTGGGTGATATAGAAAACACTGCAGACCTGTATGAATTCCCCAGCTTTAGCTCCTCACACAAGCAAGCACAGGCGGCAGGTGTCATTGTGTGTTATGTGACATACTTCTGGGGAGTCATTACACAAATGCGACCCAGAGGCTGTAGAGCACCTCCAAAGTTGAACTTCTCTCATCAGCTTTACTGGTCAGAGTTGTCCCCCACACTCCCTACCCAGCAACTGTTTACTCCTTTTGATGTTGATGGGTAGGAGACCTTCAAGAATTTTGTTCTTCACTGTATGACCTGTTGCTTGCCCCTTCAAGCTGGTGTCTCCTCCCCTCCTAGAGGAAGTATTTCAGTTTGGAGGGAACGCTGCAATTCAGAGGACCATGTTTCAACACTGTGGCTAAGGCCATTATGGCCTGGAATTTGCATCTTGAATGATACAGTTTTCCCAGGGCCTCAGATTTCTATCCTGGTAAAGGGCATCCCAGGATTACTGTGAGAATGGAAAGGGTACACACATTGCTGGACATCTAGTTATTACTCAGCAGGGGCTCATTTCCTTTCTGTGAAGGGGAAGGATTTTGTTGTGTGCTTCCCTTTGAAAGTCGGTACAGGGCTGAGTGACAGGAGACCCTAATGCCCCACCCTCAGCAGTGCACCATCAGTGTTCACTTCATTTCAGATGTCTAGATTGCCACTAATGTTTATTTCTAATACAGGTTATTAGGATTTGCCACTTTTCTAATAGAATAGCCAGTTAGACAGAGACCAGGGAGTTTTAAAAATTGTTGTCGTCTCAGTGGTTATCTCGTTAGGGGTTTTCTAGTGCGAGTGGTGTGGGGTATCGCAGTACATCCTCATGGCCTGGGAATCTCGACAGTCAACTGCATGTCGAGATCTTCAGAATCTGTGAGTTTAAGCAAAGTGCAAGCAGATCTGTGCCCCATAAAAGGAATATCTTTTTTCTCCTAAAAGTCAGTGTTTTCCTATCTTCTTTATGAATGTTTGTGTCTCTTCTCAGCCTGGTTCTCTAGTTCGTTTGTCAAGTTTGTACACAGAAGCAATGCTGTTCCCGGTGCATCATGAGAATGAATACGCCTGTTGTAGCATGAATGTAAAAGAAGTCAATTGACTGGTTGCTTTTCCTTCCTCAGGAAAGTAACTTTTGAAAAACAGTGGTTCTACCTGGATAATGCCATTGGCCATAGTTATGGGTCAACATTTGAAGTGAGCAATGGAGGATGTCTTCAGCTCAAGAAGAAGAAGGAAGAGCCTACTTCAGGTACCCCACGCTGGATGTATGAGACGGATGGTCTACAGTTAGCTAGGCAGATTTCCATTTAATTTGGATGCTCTCCAGGAAACTCAGCTAAAACAAGAGGTGACCCTAAAAAGCCAAGGCTGACTTGAGGGGCTGATGGACTAGGTGTGGAAGGAACTTGGGAAAAGAAGGGTTATGTAGCTCCGCTGGCAGGGCATTTACCCAGGGTACACAAGGCCCCAGTTTCATCTGCGGCACTCCATGAGTACGTAATTGAAGTACTGGTGGGAGGATCAGAGTTCAGGTTCCTATTTAGCTATACAGTGAGCTTGAGACCAGCCTGTGCTACCTGAGAACTTATCTCAGAAAGAAACTCTGAGTAGTTAGTGAGATGGCTCAGCAGGTATAAGGACTTGTTTCTTCTAGAGGACCCAGGTTTAGTTCCGAATGCCTGTATGATGCACACAACCGCCTGTGACTCCAGTTCCAGGCATCTGATACCCTGTTCTGAGTCCAGGCACTAGGCATGCATCTGGTACACATACATACATGTAGGCAAAACACATAAAATTAAACCTTGTCTTTCTTTTTTTAGTTTTTGAGATAGGGTCTCTACATAGCCCTTGCTGTCCCTGACATGTAGACCAGGCTGGCCTTGAACTCACAGAGATTCTCCTGCCTCTGCCTCCCTAGCGTTAAGATTAAAGGTCTGTGCTGCCATGCCCAACTCTTTAAAAAAAAATTTTTTAAAGAAAGCATTGTGAAATAATTTCAAATGAGGGCCAGCAAGATGGCTTAGTGGGTAAGGACCTGTTACCAAGTCTGACGACCTGAGTTCACTGAGACCTACTTGGTAGAAGGGGAGAAAGAACCATGTCCTAGGACCAACATGCACCACACCACATGTGAGCCCACACATATACAAATACATGTAAAATTAAGTAATATAATTTTAATAGTTTTATATCACAATTATCATAAAGCCATTTCTTTCCTTAGAGACTAAAGAAGCGGGCACTGATAATCGAAATATAGTTGATGATGGAAAGTCCCAGAAACTTACTCAAGATGATATAAAGGCTCTAAAAGACAAGGGCATTAAAGGAGAGGTAAAAAGGATTCTTTCCCTTTGTTTGTGTGTAACAAACTTGTTTCTAATGCCGATCTTGAGGTAAAATGGGGTGTCAGTTAAAGTATGTGTGCAGTTGAATCCACGGGGATTTTGTTTCTTCTGCATAGGAGTAATGGCCTGAGTGGCAGCCCTTAAAGTGTTGGTGGAAGAGAAGGCAACAGCTCGTTTGTTTTGATCTTGGCTGATCTTCAGCTCTTGTCTCCCTTTCTTGGGATTATCTCTCTTCCTTTAGCTTGGTTTAAAGGAGTTGTGTGAACAAGGCCCTGGGTTCCATCCCCAACACCAGAAAAAAAAAATCAAAATGGAGTTGTAATGTGTTTATTGCAAGTCCTAAGTAGAGTGTAGAAACACAGTTGAGCCGCCTGGACTTCATGGAGGAGGGACTGGAGATGAGACATTTGGCTAAGTGCTGGGGTGAGGCAGTGAAGCCTCAGGAAATCTGCTTGCTCCTCCTTTTCTTACAGGAAATAGTTCAGCAGCTAATTGAAAATAGTACAACATTCCGCGACAAGACAGAATTTGCCCAAGATAAATATATTAAAAAGAAGAAGAAAAAGTAAGTCGTTTTGTTTGAAATGATTGAAAATAGCACATCTTTTTTATTTACTAATACTACTAAAAATAAGGTATTTAAGTTATTCTGCTTTTAATTCCCCTAGATATGAAGCCATCGTTACTATTTTGAAGCCATCTACCCGTATTCTTTCAATTATGTATTATGCAAGAGAACCTGGAAAAATTAAGTACGCTTTGTTTCCTTTCAAAGTATAATGGGGGAAAATATGTCTTTAAGAGAGTCATGGTTTAAGTAAAATGAAAAGCTCACCTGCATAAAGTGCCCTCCTTCCTCATAAATTGTAAGTCCTTTTACTGTCGCCTCAAGCAAACAATAATCTTATCAACAGCTAGAAAAACAATTATTAAACATCAGGCTTTACTTAACTAAAAGTAAGTGGATCATCTTTTTTCCCCTTAGCCACATGAGATATGATACACTAGCCCAGATGCTGACATTGGGAAATATCCGTGCTGGCAATAAAATGATTGTCATGGAAACATGTTCGGGCTTGGTGCTAGGTGCCATGATGGAACGGATGGGAGGTAAGTCTCTGTTTTCAAATACTGTAAACTGGCTCCTGTCCCAGAACCTTCCTGTGTGGCCCATTTCTCTTCCACTAAAGCCGTGTTGGTGTCCTGTGATGCTGGCCTTTCCCGCTTTGGTGTCTGTGGGGATGACTCTGGAACTGCAGCTTGCTAATGATTTACTGTGTTGTCAGGCACTGAGGAGCTGAATAGGTAGGCTTCCCAAGAGGTATCCTCTTTTGGAATACACAAGCTGACCTGTCTTGGTTTCTCTGACTCTGTGGAAAATAAGCATGAACCTAAATCATGTAACTAAACAGGATCACTGGGTCTCCCTGCCACAGTGTCCTGAGGAGATAAGCAAAAATTCCCTTTTTGCTTCGGATTATATTCTCTCTGTAGGGAATGAAATGTTCATAGCTGTCAAGGACCTCTAGATGGGTTGCAGCATTCTTCACCCTCTAGACATGGGAGAAGAATCATGAATTAATTGTGTGAGGACTTGAGCATTGCACAGTCTAGATTCCTCCCATATGTTTGTTTTGTCTGTTCAGGTTTCGGCTCCATTATTCAGCTGTACCCTGGAGATGGACCTGTTCGGGCAGCAACAGCTTGTTTCGGATTTCCCAAATCTTTCCTCAGGGGTCTTCATGAATTCCCCCTCAACAAAATAAACAGTCTTCTAAATGGAACATTTTCTGCTGAGATGCTGTCCTCAGAGCCTAAAGACAACTCTCCAGTTGAACAAAGTAACGGTGAACATGAGGAAAAACAGATACCTGAACAAGCCGATGAGGACAGCATAGCAGAAGCCCCAGAAAGTAACCTAGAAGAACAGAGAACAATGGAAATTGTTCCTCAGGACCCAGAGAATAAGGAGCCTAACGAAAAAGGAAATAAAAGAGATTATGTAAGAATGTCAAGAGTCTTTATCCTTGTAATGGCCTCAGAGCCAGTGAGTCATTTAAGTTTGTGAGTTTTGTAACTTTGAAACATTAGGTCCCTAGATGATAACTGTCAGAAACAACTGGGGGAAATGTGTGTTTGTACACAGCTGTGTGACTTAGTCTGTGGGCTGGAACTCTGGGTGGCTTTAGCAGCAGTTTCAGCAGTGCTCCGGTGACTTAGGGCTGACATTTGAGTATAGCTTCCTCTCATCCTCATCTTCCTTATAAACCACCCCTTTCCCTGTTGTCTGCTGAATACCTCTGTTCTAATGAGACAGAGCATTTTGGTAAACCTGGCTGAATGACCTCAGTGCATTGGGTTCTTGCTGTTCAGATTCAGGAAAAGCAAAGAAGACAAGAAGAGCAGAGGAAAAGACATTTAGAGGCTGCCGCTCTGCTGGGAGAAAGAAATGCAGATGGGTACGTTGATGAGGGATGCGGAGCACTCCTCGGTGCTGCTGCATTCAGCTTCCAATGCATTAGCATTTTCTTTCCCCTGTCTGTCCTTATTCTTGTGGGAAGTGAGATGAAGATTTTCTTTTGATTGTTTTGATTTTTGAGAGACTGGGTCAGGGCTGGGGAGAAGGTTCAGCATTTAAGAGTACACACTGGTCTAGCAAAGGACCAGAGTTAGGCTCCCAGCACCCTGCCTGGTGACTTCAGTTTTGGGGAGGAGATCCAACACCTGTCACCTCCTTGGACACCTGCACACTCATACACATATCTACATGCAGGCGTACACATTCATAATTTAAAAAAAATTATCAAAGCTTTTATTTTAAGGCTAGTAAAAATAAGTAGTTGGTTGGTTGTTTTTAAAGAAAGACCAAGTCTAGCAGAGGAGTAACTTGGTGATGCTCATTTGAGTGTTTCAAGGAAATCTAAACACTTAGCAATGACTATCAGATAGGACTGAATAGTTGTTAGGTGTGGGGGTGGAGCATTGAGATGGGTAAGTGGTTAAAAGAGAGTGCTTGCTACTCTTACAGAGAGCTGGTGTTTAGTAAGCAGCACCCATATTGGCAGCTCACAGCTGTCTATAACTCTAGTTACAGGGGATCTGACACTTGGCCTCTGTGGGCACGCATACACTAAAATAAAATACGCCTATAAAGGGAAACAATACCTCTGTCAGTGGGAGGTGGATTCAGAAGTATAGTGTTAGATTTGCTTCCAGGTGATCTAAAAGCAAAAATACAAGAATATCCTACATTTAGCAGCCAGGCAGCACAGCTTATAACACAGTTTCTTAGAAATGAATAGCTCATGATATCATTCTGCTTTGAATTTCTAGAATGTTGTGTTTGTATAGCTCATGCTGGCCTACTCCCTGTATAGTTCTGGAACTCAAGGCAATCCTCCTGTCTGGGTCTGAGTGTTCAGATTTTAGCCATGAACAACTAGGCGATCATTTTATTTTTTTATTTTATTTATTATTTATTGATTTATTTTTGTTTTCCCCTGAGGCCAGGTTTCTCTGTGTAACAGTCCTGGCTGTCCCAGAACTCACTTTATAGACCAGGCTGGCCTTGAAGTCACAGAGATCCACCTGCCTCTGCCTCCCAAGTGCTGGGATTAAAGGCACGCGCCACTACCGCCTGGATATATGTGTGATCATTTTAAATACACTTAAAAGCCATGTTCTACTTGGAGGATGTGGAGGAATGTTCTCTTTGTTTTCCTGCAGTTTGCTTGTGGCCAGTCGTTTCCATCCCACCCCACTGCTACTGTCTTTGCTAGACTTGGTGGCCCCATCAAGACCGTTTGTGGTCTACTGTCAGTATAAAGAGGTAAATGCTGAGACAAAATGCTCAGAATTCCTACATTTGAATGTTGATCCCCCTGTTGTAGCTCAGAAAATATCTAAAGGATTCTGGTTTTGCCTTTAGCCTTTGTTGGAATGCTACACAAAACTTCGGGAGAGAGGAGGTGTCATCAATCTGAGACTGTCTGAAACCTGGCTCAGAAATTATCAGGTAAGCATTCTCACCACAGGCTCCAGAGCTGCTGGCTCCTTTCTGCCATACTGCAAGTTGTTAAATAAAACCATTGTTTTACAGTGGCAATGGTGGAAGTGTCTTCCTGTCACTCATAGAAAATACCCTGACTTCCTGACCTTTTTATATCAGGGTGCATTGTTCTGTGACTCTAGCCCAAAGGAAGGTGGGGGTCAGTGGGATTTTTGGTTGGTTGGTTGGTTGGTTTGGTTGATTTAGCTTTTCGAGACAGGGTTTTTCTGTGTAACCCTAGCTGTCCTGTAACTCCCTTTGTATATCAGGCTGGCCTTGAACTCATAGAGATCCACCTGCCTCTGTGCCTGACTAGTCCAGAGTATTTAAAATGCAAATAACTGGTTATACTACTCTCAAGACCTTGTCAATGGAGGTGGGTCACTGCAAATGAAGTGACCCTGTCCTCTGCTGCAGCATCTTCCCAGCCAGTTCAGCATCCACTGGTGGGAGGTGTGTTGTTCCAGAACTCACACACTGGGCTCTGTTCGTGCTTACCCTCTCCCTCACCTACCCCCTCTCTGGCAGTGTTAGATATCAGAACCAGCATCTCAGGCAGGCTGGGCAAGTACTCTGCCGCTGAGCCATATCCTCAGATATATGCCAAGGTAGACATTTTATAAGAGGTTTATTAGGGCAAAGGGGGCTTTAAATATATATTGAGAGAGGGGGCGGGGGCAGGAGGGGGAATGGAATTATGTAGGTCAGTACTTAGAAAAGAGAAAAGGAACAGCCTACATCCGTACGCTGAGATAGTCTCAGGCAGGCCAGTGGGGAGCCAGGAGTAAGGACTGCCCATGAAAGGGACCTCCTGAACTGAGCAGGAGTGGTCAGCTCTTGTGCCTGGGCTCAGTTTGGTCTCAGTATGATCCCTGCAGCAGATTCCAAAGTCACAGCAACTGGAGACTTTGCTGCCTGAATACCTCACAGCGAGTTCCTTCAGGAAGGGAGGTTGGAGGGGGCACTTCCGTGTTACCACGTGTTCCGTCAGTCCTGCTGGTTGGCATCCATTCCTACCATGGTAAGGATGCTGTTGAATACAGAGTAACAAGTGAGAAGAGCCCTTGCAGGGTTAACCTCAGGGGAATGTCCATCCTGTGTTGTTTCTCCATATGCCACTCACCTGACTGTTGGCCATGAAGCTTCCCGGAGCCAGAATTACTACAGAAACTATCTGCCCTCCCCCTCACACTAGCATTCAATTTGAGAGAAACAGGGCTTCGGTTATTCTTTTTTAAAACAAATAGATCCCTTTGTTTTTATACTTTCTTCTGCATTGTGCTATTGAAGAAGTGGTCTTCTTAAAAGTTAGTCATATTAAATCAAGAAAATTTGTCATTTAAATTCTGATTTTTGTTATGGTGTTGACATAGTTTGTAAGAATGCAGAAAGATACGAATGTCCGTTTTTTTTCTTCTTCGTTAGGTTTTGCCGGATCGGAGTCATCCCAAATTGCTGATGAGTGGAGGTGGGGGCTACCTTCTGTCAGGCTTCACCGTTGTCTCGGACAGCCTTCGAGCGGACCTCAGCCTCAAGTCTTGTGCAAGCACTTTAGACTCACACGCGGCTGAGGAGCCAGCAGCTAAAAAACAGAAATGTGTGGGATCTGGCTCTTAAGAGATTGCTGTTTGTTCCGAGGCATTCTGCAGCTGGCAGTTATACTTTAAAAGACATCACTAAATGTGTTTTCCTATCCTCAGAATGTGTGTACACCTACCTGTTCCTGAGAAGAAATAAGCCTTTTGTTTGCTTCTGATGCGGATGGGGTTAGTCAGCACTGCAGCTCCGACATGCGGTAACGGGTGGGCACAGCAATCCCATTTCTATGACAGACTCTGAGTACTTAAAACTAATGTCAACATCCTGAAATGTTGATATGTAAGACTTTGTTTATATTTTAAGCAAAGATGAATAATACGAGCTAGCTAACATGATGAACAGAGAAAGGAAGTTCCCTCTCATCCATTCTCTACCTAAGCAATATGGATGTGTGCGCCTATGAGATTTACAGTACCAAAAAATTGTGCCCTGCAATGGAATAAGCTTTTTTAAATACTAGATTTTATTATTTTAATAGTTGACAGCCTGAGGAAGATCCAGGTATCTCTTTTACTGCCTCTCCCCTTTTCGGTACATAGAAAGGTTTAGTGGGTGCTTTTTACAGTGGTTCTTGCATCTTCTTTGTTCTAAAAAAGTGATTAGAACTTCTGTGAACTTTTAAACAATTGATTTTTTTCCCTCTCTAGAAATGTGTGCCAGTGTTGGTACGTCTGTATGTATCAACATGGACAGAATGTACTACCTGTAGTGGGGAGAGAGAATGAATGCACAGTTTATTTGAACTGTGCTAAAGACTTGTACAAGACAGACCAGCTCTCAGTGCGTTGGTATCATTCCTTGTCAGGTGTGTTTCAAGTGCCTTTTTCTGGGATTACTCACACTGGTCTCTGAAGGTCTGTCTGCTGGAGTGAGGTGCGTGGCCTTTATCAGCTCTGAAAAAGTCTAATCAAATTACCATTTCCATTGTAAGAAATAAAAATGTCTAGAGTAACTCAAGACTCTTGTCCACTTGAGAATCTTAAGTCCTGCTCACTAGAACATGCTTGTTGTGTATAGTGTGTGTGTCATAGACGCCTACCCAGCAAGGAGCATCTTGGATGAAAAAGATTGTTTTAGTAGCATGTGCTGTTCTAATAATGGCTGCTCTGATTGCCAACTATGGTTTTTATTCCTTTTCCTCTAAATAATCGCTTTTAAAGAATAAAAGTTTCCTACTCTGAGCCATGTGTCTTTAATGATAATGATGCCACGTTTACCACATTGAGCTGGCAGTGACATGGTCTCTGTGGTAGAGAATACACTGAAAAGTGCCACGTGCAAGTCACATTTAAGGAGAGCATAAGACTGCACAGAGGAAGCTCAGTAGGGTTGGTCACTGTTAAAATGATCTCAGCTGGTGTCCGGGTTCTCTTCCAGCCTCTGAATTGTTGAGTCTGCACTTGAGGTAGGGATTTAGGGTCTGAGCTACTAAAGCCCTACATGCTTCAGAACACTTGCAAATACCTCAAAGTGGGGGAGGGGTCTCTAGGGTTGGATCTTGGGTTGTGTGTGTGCCTTAATGGGCCAGCCATCTCACTAGCCCTGACATAGTTTTGATACGTAGGAAAATATGAGAGGATTCGGGTGTTATTTGAAAGTATAGGTTGTAAGAACTGCAACTATACAAAGACTAGAGACTGTCCTAAAAACCCAAGATCTGCAGCATCCAGATACTTGATCCTGGGATCTGTGGTGTGTGGTGCCGGGGAGGAGAGTGGACCTAACCACCTTACTTGAAGTAGTTCTAGAATAATGCTAACTTTTATTTAAAGAAAATAAAAGGTGCCAGGCAGTGGTGGTGGATGCCTTTAGTCCTAGCACAGAAGCAGAGACAGGAGGATCTGAGTTCAAGACCAGCCTGGTCTATAGAGTGATGAGTTAGTTCCAGGACAGTCAGGGCTACACAGAGGAATCCTGGGCTGTGGCTTGATGGGGAAAGGTGCTTCCTGCATAAATCTGGCGACCTCCTGAGGCCACATAAAGTGAAAGGACAGCCAAGTCCACAAGACCGTCTTGATCGCACATGTGACAACTGTGCGCACACCTACACATACGTAAACTAGTTTCACTTAGATTATGAATTTATTTGGACTTAAATGTGGGCATAGGTAAGATTCTAAGACTGGACAGCTACTTAAAAACGGAATAAACTGTTAGCGATCCTGTTAATATTTATAAGGTACCCACAGCTTTTTAAGCCATTATCCTTTAATCATTGGAATAAAATTTTAATCATACCAGGTTTTTAAATGGGAGCCTTATAAAGCTTTACTAACACCAGAGGTCACAGCCCAATGTTCTCATACCACATACTTAAAACAATTTCTAAGCATGTTATTGTATGTGTTCTGTGTTTGATGTATGTCAGTAACGGCATATGCATGCCTCAGTGTATACGTAGTGGTTAGAGAACAGCTTGGGAGTCAGTTCTCTCCTTCATGTGGGTAGTCAGTGGGAAGACAGCAAGTACTTCCATCCCCTGAGCCATCTTGTGATGTAGGAGGATCATCTGTCTATGTGTTACTTTCATTGGTTAATAAAGAAGCTACCTTGCTTTTGATAGGCCAGCCCTTAGGTGGGTGGAGTAGACAGAACAGAATGCTAGG
>LOEQ01002589.1:578541-591193 GCA_001685075.1 Bramus lutescens
TAAATAAATAAATAAATAAATAAATAAATAAATAAATAAATAAATAAAACCCTAATCAGCCAGGCAGTGGTGGCGTATGTCTTTAATCCCACCACTTGGGAGGCAGAAGCAGGCAGATCTCTGTGAGTTTGAGGCCAACCTGGTCTACAGAGTGAGTTCCAGGACAGCTATATCTGTTCCACAGAGAAATCCTGTCTCGGAAAAGCCACCACCACCACCAACAAATCTAGCTGAAAGCAACATGGGCAAGGAAAGGTTTTACTTAGCTTACAGGTCCCTCAACAAGGGACCAAGGCAGAAACCTGGAGGCAGGAACTGAAGAAGAAACTGTGCAGAAAGGCTGCTTTCTGGCTTATTTACGCTGGCTTGCTTTCTTTACAGCCAAAGCCCACCTGCCCACAGATGGCATTGTCCACGTGGGCTAGGCCCTCCCATGTCAATCAACAATCAAGAAAATGCCCACAGACATGTGCACAGGCTGATCTGATGGAGGCCTCAGTTGAGATTCCCTCTTCCTACATAAGGTTAGGTTTGTGTCAAGTTGACAAAAAAAATCACGTGTGTGCACCAGTACAACTTCAGAGGTCAGAGGACAACTCGCTAGAGTCAGCTCTGTCCTCTCCTCCTGCTATAGAGTCCTGCGATCAAACCCAGGTAGATCACCGCACTTGGCAGCAAGCACCTGTTGAATCATTCTTGCCAGACCAGAAGGTACATGTTTTTAGACAATTTCATCAAAATTTCTTTGAAATTTTAAGGATTTTCTTTTTTAAAGCAATTCTTAGAAAGATTTCCCCAATCCAAGACATCCTTTTCTCCCCATATGCCTGTATATAAGTATTATATATATAAAAACATATATATCTCTTACACTTTTATTATATAGATTTTTTTTTACCCCGAAACCCATCTAAAAGACATTTGGATATAAGAAATGAGATGGGGAACCCAACTTTCTATTTTGACTCTCCCTCTCCCAAAGCAGGGAGTCTCTCATTCCAAAACCATTGCTGACAGCTGTCTGTGTCTTACATTTTCTTTTCTTCTTCCTGTGTTAGTGATGAACCTAGGACCGCGTGCATGTTACATAGGTCTACACCAAGCTCCATCCCCAGCCATGCCTAATTTGAAATGCCACCTTCATTATGTTATCAATTTGCATATCTGCTTGTCTTAGTTAGGGTTTCTATTGCTGTGAAGAGACACCATGACCACAGCAACTTTACAAGGAAAAGCATTTCATTGAGGTGGCAGTTTACAGCTCAGAGGTCCAGTTATCATCATGGGGGGGGGAGCATGGTGGCTTTGTAGGCAGACATGGTGGTGGCTGCATCTTGATCAGAAGACAACAGGAAATGGGCTGACTCACTGGGTGTGGCTTGGGCATACATGAGACTTCAAAGTTCACCTCCACAGTGACACGCTTCGTCCAATAAGTCCACACCTCCTAATAATGCCACTCCCTATGGGGGCCATTTTCTTTCAAACTGCCACACTGCTTTATGGACTCAACCCTTTCCTTTGGTGTACCCATTTTTACCTTGGTACCGCTTCAATTACTAGACAGAAACTATTTTCCTATTTTGATATCACTGGTCTTTTATATTGTCTGATCGTTCATGAATGCTTTTCTTTTTAAAATAATTTTCACTGTGGCAAAGAGAGGCAAAGGTAGCTTTGAACATGGATGTGTTCTGCACGATTCCATTCCACCCTGTAGTTACCCACAAGCCCCTAGAATGATCTATTCCACTGTATCTTGGACTTCAGCAATTTGGGGGCACACCATAGTTCTAACTTTTGAGCATCTGGTGTCACCTACTCTATAATTAAATTTTATTAAATTAGCCCTTTACATTTTAAACTTATATTTAGATGAACACTGTCATCCAAAACCATGGATTAGATGCAGTATTTGTATTTTCCTAGCATGTTGAACAGAACAGGTTAGCAAGGAGAGAAACACTGTGTGTTTGCTCAGTTTGTGTGCTGCCGGCACCCCGAGAAAACAGAGCAGTGCCCACTGCTCTCACCAGTTCTGCAGATGGAACCCTTCCCATAGGGGCAGCACTGGGTCTTATAGCTCAGGGAAGATTCTGGTTGCACAGACAGGTTCAGCCTGTGAGAATTACTGACATTCACATATAGAATGTATGCACTTTTGTGTGGAACTGTGAATCCAATACAACATTTTTGTGTGTGTTTAAAACCCATTTCTTTCCTTTTTTTTTCCAATACAGCATTTTTAAAACCCTTTCTAACTTTAAACAGAACTGCTGCTGTTGTACTGCTTTGAAATTACTGATAATATGATCAGTCACATGTTCCCAAAGAGCAATCACTGCAGTTTGGGAAGAACTCAATAGAGGATTGCAGGCTGAGCTAGTGCAAGGTCCCGGGCTCCAGTCCTGACCATGAGTCACCTGGAGAAACAGGCTAATGACCTGAACACAGGACACGAACCTCAGATTCGGCCAGCACTTCTCATCTTCAGGATTTGACGTTTCTGGAACAAAGTGACCCTCACAAAGGCTCTGTGGTTCTGGAAAACATCACAGATGATATCCTAAGTCCCCTCACAGTGTTCATGAGCTGATAAGGTGTCGTGAACTTACCCTCTGTGCTGAAACAGACAATCCTGCCAAAGGCCTGGGCTGCAGCGTCTTATCTTAGTCTTTATTAAAGGTTCACAGAGATAAATGGAAAAAGCCACTCTATCCTCCCAGAGATTGAGTTAAGGGGCAGGACCACAGGGAATCAAATATCTTGTGCTGGCCTGTCACAAACACTTATGCAGATTTAAGCGAACACACACCATTCCTGTGCTTCCCCAGGGCAACCCTGACTTTTACTCTCCCATGCTGTACCAACAGAGGCTTCCTCTTGCTGAACCCCTTAAGTGCTGACCTCAGGGAAGTGTAGGCAGGCTTTGATATTAAAAACTCCCTTCAAAATAAAAACTACTTCCTCCTAACCTGAAGAGTCAAATCGTTTTTTTGTTGTCCTTTAAAAACAAGCATAGAATAACCCAGATTCCCTCCACTGACAGCCATGGAGACAAACTCAGTGTGCCCCTGGCTGGACTATTTTCACCATTCTTCACGGGTGTCTCCTGACATGCTTCAAGTTAAAACAACAAAACCAACCGCCTTCACATCTGGCCTGCAGGTTTGAAATTGCACCGGTTTCATGATTACCGAATGGGCTGTTGAACAGGAGGAAGCAGCAATGACCGCCCGTGAGAGGGAGAGCTGGAGCCCCCTTTGTGAGCACCCCTCAAGGTCCTATTCATGTGGTTTCCTACCACACGGAACCCCTCCACATGTGCCTCGACGTTTCCGTGTGGAAGTCTCACCTCGGACCTTCCCTGAACTAGACGCCTGCTCATACCCCTACTTCCTTCTAGGCTTCTTTCCATACAAGAGTCCCCAAGAGACTCTGCGATGTACTGTCTTTTAAGGTGCACTTGTCGGCTGCCCAATTTGTATAATCCACTTTCTGAAAAGCTTTGGCATCTCATGCCAATTAAACTTCACCTCAAGTTTCACAAAATCTAACTGCGCAGTGTTGCCAGCTTTTTCTATTCCTCCAAGCGAGGGAAATGGGCCTTTCTACTGATGTAATTTGCTTGCAGAGCTCTATGAGGCTTCCAATTACTGTTTCAGAGTTCCTGGTGCCAGCTGACGTAATTCTCAAACTGGGGCTCAGGACGCAACCCGCAGAGTGGAGCATCTGCCAGTGCAAGCCTGAACTAGCTATTTAAAGAGCTCCCTGTCAGGCTGTGCACCTGCCTGGAGGCCAGGCACAGGTGACAGCAAAGCCCTGCCCAGGGCAAGCATATGCCTGGAGTTTAGGGTGCTGGAGGGCAGGAATGAGAGGCAACCCTTCAGAGGATTACAGGGGATGCTGGCAGTGGACAGAGCACATAAGTAACAAGGAGAGGGAAAAGCTGGCGGGCAAAAGAGTCCTTATTCCCTTTAAGCACAAACTGGCAGGGTCACGCAGTGCCACCCTTACACATTAGACCTGTGTTTCCACATCCCGAGTGGATGGTCCAGTGCTGTCTCCACACAGTCCGCACTACAATCAGTGGACCTGAAGAAGCCTCTTCATGTGTGAATTTTAGCTTTGTAGATGGTCCGAATGTTCCTTCCCCGCTGTCAATACAGAACAGGGAATTCTGGCTTTGGGGAGGAGCCAAAGACATGATTAGGATGTGATGTGGTATCTGGAAGAGTTTTTAAATCTTTCCATTGCTTCTGGCCAATCGATTGGTCCCCATTGACAACTCTGTACAATTGTTACCCTTGATTCAGCACAGAAATGTATATCCTCAAAACACTCATCTCCCAGAAGCTGGTTCTCCCAGGAATAGACTGAGTCAAGGATGTGGATATAAAGGTTTATTAAGAAAAGGCCCCAGAGACACCAGGAGGTGGGTGGGAGGAGGGATGAACCAAGGAAGGAAGTGATTTCCTGCCAAAGTCCCAGCCGTGGTCTGGACCCCAGCAGAACACTCTGGAACACATCTAAGGCAAGGAACCCTAGTTGAGTCCGTAGCAGCCTTTGCCAACGTGAGTGGTAGGGTGATACACCTAGAGACTTACTAGCTCCATCACCAGGTTGCTGGTGCCAGCTTGTAGCTAACGGCTGGAAACAGGAAGCTACCAGGAGACCCCTCAGGGATTCTGAGGGCCAAGATACAGCACTTCCCCTCCAGCACTGCCAACTTTCACACCAGCCCCAGCTAAGAGTCTTCCATCATGTTCTGCTCCAAGAGGAAATGAATGATCTCTCTTGACAGTCCTGGGGTGGGCTCTTCGCCCTCCAAAGAGTTGCCTCCTTGTTCCAGAGGGTAGAAGCGGGTTTCCCTGGAATGCCGCTGTAAGATGGAGCAGCCATCCCGATTGAAGATAACTCGTGCCATCTGGAAACTGCGGAGAGTGTACTTCTGGCTCTCCTGGCCCTCAAGTTCAGAGATTGCCTGAGACAGACACTGACACACAGGGGCAGAGAGCTGGTCCCCGGAGCCCGGCGGTGGATGAGCAAATGCTTCATAGAATCTGTCCAGTGATTTCCGAAGTCCATCCTCCTCTTCACTGGTCTCCAACTGGCTTTTTGCGGAAGGATCACACCAGAAGTTCTCAGAGTCCCAGGAGCCCTTTTGTTCAGTGTTTAGAGAACTGCTATCTGCAAGACACAACACATTCCAGTACTCAAACAGGCAGTCAACACTATCAGAAACTGGGCTGGTAACATAGCTCAGTGGGTAAAGGTCTTTGCTACAGAAACCTAATGATCTGAAGTGGATCCCCAGAACCAAAGTAACAAGGAGGGAGAGAACGGGTTCCTTCAAGTGACGGTCTTACCTCCACATGCACATGGTGGCATGGACTTCTTACAGCAGCATGCACACACACAACCATGGTAATTTTTTAAGACCAGAAAGCAACCAAAAGCACAAATGTCTCTCTTGAGCTCAGCACACTTACTACTCCCGAGACACTAATGACAGGCAGAATCACCTGATTTCGGAAGCATTCCCACTGTCCTCAGGTTATACCACATGTGGGTCAGGAGTCCCTTGTTTTCCTTTTTTCTTTTATGTTTTGCCTGCATGTTTGTCTGTGCACCATCAGCATGCACTGCCTAATGAGCCAGAGGAGGGTGGCAGCTCCCCAGGATCTGGTTTGAATGAAAATGGACCCCACAGGCTCATAGGGAGTGGAATTATTAGGAGGCGTGGCTTTGGTGGAGTAGGTGTGGCCTTTTTGGAGGAAGTATGTCACTGGGGGTGGACTTTGAGGCTTCAGATGCTCAAGCCAGACCCAGTCTCTCTCTTTCTTGCTGCTGCCAGCTGATCCAGATATAGAACTCTCAGCCTCCTCTCTGGCACCATGTCTGCCTGTGTGCTGCCACGCTTCCCGCCATGCTAATAATGGACCAAATCTCTGAACTTGTAAGACAGTCCCAATTAAATGTTTTCCTTTACAAACCATGGTGTCTCTTCACAGAAATAAAAACCCTAACTAAGACATGGAGTTACAGATGGTTATGAGCTGCCATGTGGGTGCTAAAAACTGAACCTGAGTCCTCTGGAAAACCGGCCAGTGCTCTTAACCACGGAGCCATCTTTCCAGTTTGGATCAGGAGTTCTTAGCTTGGGGGTCCTGTATATAGATTCATGGAGACTGAAAAAAAAAATCCTATCATTATTACCTTCCACCTGAAATTTAGCATTTGCTTCTCTGATGAAATTGGCAGCAGCCTCTGTGGACAAGGCAGTGGGGACTGATGAAGACCATGGACTCTTAACCTCCAATACCACTGTCTACTTCACTTAATTATGGCACTTCACAGCATCCTGAACAGAGCGAGGGCATACTGCTCTGACAATTCCAGCTACTAATCCCAATACCAGATGTTGTCTATGCACTTATTTAAATGTATACTTCATCATTCATTGGTTCTTTTATAAATGTTTATATAGTAGTCACTGGTATGTGTGTGCACATGTGCATGCATGTGGAGGTCAGAGGACAACCCACAGAAGTTAGTCTTCTCTTCTACCACGTGTGACCCAGGGATCGAACTCAGGTTGTCAGGCTTGGTTACAAGTTTTCTTTCCTATTAGTGAATTTAAGGAAATATTATGCACAAATAACTATTTATATCCTGTGTTCCTCAATCACAGGGTAGGAAGGGAGGGAGGAAGAAAGACAAAAATAGCAAAGTAAGGAAATATCCCTTCGCTCTGCTAGGGCCAGGACTTTGGCCAGTCATCCTCCCTGAGTTCCTGCCAGCAACCCCATCCCTGGGCAGAGCTCTTGGGTGGGTAGAAATGGAGGGAGGCATGGCCTTTCTAGTCCAAGTGTTGGAGGAACACAGGGGGACGACTTTCCAGCTTGTATTTTTCATAAGTGCCAAGTTCACACGAACCAAGAAAAGACTGATACCTTCAGGAGACAAGCCAACTAACAGCATCAGGAAGTTTTCAACTGGATCTTTGGGACATAAAGCATATTACTGGACAACTGGAGCTTTGTGAATGAGGGCTGCGGGTTAGATGGTTGTTAAGGTGTGGCTGCCAACTTTCTGATAACGACAGCTTGATTTTAGCACGTAGGAGAATGTCTCATAGGATAACTAGGAGTGAAGGGCATCAGGTTAGAGTTTACTTGCAAATAATTCATGGGGGCTAGGGATGTAGCTTAGTTGGAGGAGTGCTTGCCTAGCATGTAAAGCCCTGGGTTCTGTCCTCCACTACCCTAGTCTGATGGTACACCCACATAATCCCAGCACTTAGAGGCGGAGGCAGGAAGATCAGAAATTCAAGGTCATCCTCAGCTTCACAGTTTGGGATCAGTCTGGAATAAAAGACACCCAATTGTAGAAAAATCAAAACAACATAACAACAAAAATAAAACAAACAAGAACCCCCACCATAAATAACTCATGACAAAAGTTGTGCTGTATTTGCTGGTGTTGTCTGAGACTATGACAAAAACGTTTTAAGGCAAACCCCGAGAGGAAACTGCTACCTCTTACCACTTTAAACAGCAACAACAAGCCCAGATAGTAGCAAGTACATGTCCTATAGATGGTTTTGCTGTTAAAAACTAGAGAAGGGAGACGTGGGAACCACATGGTTGAATGAGAAGCCCCTTGATGTGTCCCCTACAGATAATCTGGCTGCTCACTGGAAAGGCAGAAGATGCAGAGAAGTCTTGGTGGGAAGGATGACGGAGCATGGAAATTCCCAGAAGACATTGGGGAAGCTGAGAAATTCCTGGAACTTCCCACCTGAGGTTTCACACTCAGAGCTCCAAGAACATGGCACATCCTCTCACATTCTCTCAATAACTGCCCAGACATTTACCAGACATTCAGGGCTCATGTTTTCATGTGCATTTCATTTTACTCTAGTTACATGTACGGGTGTTTGAGTGCATATACCGTCTGCGTACTTGTGTGTGTTTGGTGCCTGATGAGGTCAGAAGGCATTGGAAACCCTGGATCTGGAGTTACAGATGCTCAGGAGCCCTCTGCAAGGGCAGCCAGTGTTCTTAACTGCTGAGCCATCTCTCCAGCCTCGGACTATGAGGTGTTTACAAAAAAGCCTAAAACCTGGCTCATCTCCTGTGTTTTTTATGCAAATGTCAAGTAGACTGTAACTTATCTTCAAAGGAACAATCCCTCCTCTTGCAAGGGAACAAAGACATATGGCCAGAGTATATTCAGCTCTTCAGTTCTGTGAATGCTGTCTCCAGGCCGCCCAGTCTCCCATTCTCTTTCAAATGTGCTTTGCTGCAAATCACACACTTCTCTCTCAGCGTGCAGCTGCTACGGCCTTTGGGATGTCACTGACTCCTTGGCAGCAAGTAAAGCTTCTCCTCTCCTGACACCCTGGGTGTGGGACAACAGTGGATCTTCAAAGCTCCACTCATTGCGGTACCCTTACCATTACGTCCAAACACCACCCGGGTCTGCTTGTGGATCTAGCCCAGATTTATAGGGCTCTCAATTGGGAACGGTAATATCTGCTCTACAAGGAGTCTGAGAGTAATTACAAAATGCTACTTATACTAAATGGTTATGTTTATATTACTTAAATATAATATTTAGCTGTATGATATTTAACCCCGATACTGAGTAGGGTCAAGGATATAAGCATCCTACAGTGTATAGGTCAGTCTGAGATGACAAAGATGCCAGTGATGTCCCCAGTAGCCTGCTCCTTCCAGAAGAGAAATACTGTCTCAAAGGATGGATTGTAGGATGAATGGACGCACTGCATAACAGCATGTTGATTTTCCTTAAACACCCCATGGGACCTTTAGTATGAATCCCCCTTCCTGTTGGTACCCAGGCAGATGGTGTGTTTTCCTTTCTCAGGCAATGAGCTAGGGATATTTATTATTGCTAGTAGTCTTAGCAGGAACAAATGATTCTACTATTTAAATTAAGTGGAACTTTTCTTATTTTAAAGTTTTTAAGATTATGTATATTGATTTATTTGTGTGTGTGTGTGAGCACGCATGTGTTTCTGTGCCAGAACAGAACTGAACATATTGTTTCCGTGGATAACATCATCACGTGAAGTATATTAGATGCTACTGCCTGTAAACAAGGGACCCTGCTCTGCAGTGCCACACCTCTCTGTTCTAGACCTTGAACCCCTTTTCCTTTCTTTGTTCCTCTTACTAGCCACCTCCTGGAGGAGTGACCAGGGTCACTGAATGAACGAAACTGGATGCTGTTCCCAGTGGAGCCCTACAAGCCCTGAGGAAGGTCTGCTGGGCACTCACACTGTCTGCAGCATTACCTGGTTTCTGTCATGGCCCTGACTGCACCCACCGGGCTCCTCCTTAGAACCCCTGCATGTGGGGTTCCTCTGCAGGTGAGTTGGTCCATTTGTCAGTTGCTATGACAAATACTCAGATCACTTAAAGGAGAAAAGGTTTGTTTTGTCTCAGAGTTCCAGTCTCCTGGCTTTGTTGCCATGGACAGTATCATGAGAACAAGTGAGTGGCGGAGGAGGCTGCTTACCTCACCACAGCCAGGAACCAGAGAGAGGCAATAGGAAGGGGCCATGGCCAAGACACACTTAAAGGCATCCCCAGCCACCCCACCTTCCACAGCTCTACTACCAGCCAATAGATGATTCAAAATTCCCATTTCGCAACAGATGTAATAGTTCACTGGGTCATAGCTCTCATGGTCTGACTGTCTCTGGAAATTCCCTACAGACACGCCCAGTGGTGTCTGTCACTGAAGGTGTGCTTTACTATTGCGGTTGAATGAGAAATGTCCATGTATTTAAACACTTGATTCCCAGTTGGTAGCACTGTTCTGGGAGATGACGGAACTTTTAGGGGGTGGTGTGATAATTATCATTTTTAAATCAAAGGTAGTTGTTAGTCTGGCAAGTGCAAACTTACTGAACCCAAACTCCTCTTCCCCTGAGTATCTCTTAGCCAATCACAACAGATGGTGAAGTCAATCAAGCTCCTGCCAATGGGATGAGAGGCAGTCAGCACCCACGTTGTGAGGGATGGGGAATCTCTGTGACCACCTCAGCCAGCACTGGCCAGCACGGTGATGATATGTGGGAGGCAAGATGATGGTTCAGTTCAACACGTCTCAGGAGCCAGTGCTGGTTCAAAGTGAGAGCGTCTGACCTTGCGCGGTTTATTTTAGGATATGTAAGCACAGCACAATTTGGAAAAATGTTTCCTGGTGATAACTGACTCGGTCCCATGTGCACAACAAAGCTAAAGCATGACTCCATTGAAGCTCTTTGTAAAGGACAAGTGACGTCGTCCATAAAGACAGGTTCTGCAGACTGAGAAAACAGGCTCAAGAGAAGGGTTGGGGGGAGGGTCTACTGTGGTCTGGCTACATAGAAAGCACGAGGGTCACCAGGGTTTTAAACACACCTCCAGACTTCGGCATGGAAAACAGGTTATATGTCTGTCCCTTGAGAGACAACTCCATGTTTTCAACAGTCCTGGTTCCCTTTGTTTATCTGTGAGTACAGGGACCCACAGGCCTCCCATGCTATGTCAGGGATAAGGGACATGGGGGATACTGCCCTGGTGTGTTGCTAGGCTGGGGTTTCGGTGTACCATTTTTCAAGATGAACTGCCTTGCCCAGACACTTTCACTTTGTATGCACCTTTGTGCAACACAGAGATGATTTATCCTTTGTCTCTAACAACGGGCTTGAGTCCTGGGCTCTCCCCACTTCCATTCATCCTGTTGGCTTCCTGCTCCTGCTACCAAGCTCCCACTATGGCGGACTCATCCCTCCAGAACCACAGACCAAATAAAAGCTCTGGTCTGCAGGCTGCTTTCGGTCAAGGTGTTTTATCATGGACAGGTGCTCTCCTCCCTCTTTACTATTTCAGAAGTAAAACTTTAACTCATTCTATTCCTACCCACTCCTACAGTTTCGAGGCAAGGGTTGTTTATAGGCTGTCATAATACAGAGTTGAAATGTGATTTTGTTAGTTGCATACATAAGGCTTATTAAGATGTATGTACATATGTATACATACACCTGGTTTTGAGTGTCAACTTGACACAAACTAGAGTCATCAGATATGAAGGAACCTCAGTTGAGGAAATGCCTCTATGAGTTCTAAAAATAAGGAATTCTCTCTATTAGTGATCAATGAGGGAGGGGTGGTGTCACCCCTGGGCTCCTCGTCCTGGGTTTTATAAGAAGTAAAGCTGAGTAAGCCATGGAAAGCAAGCCAGTAAGCAGCACTCCTCCATGGGCTCTGCATCAGCTCCTGCCTCCAGGACCCTGCCCGGTTTGAGTTCCTGTCCTGACTTCCTTTGGTGATGAACAGTGGTGTCAAAGTGTGAGCTGAACAAACCCTCCTCCGCCCCAACTTGCTTTTTGGTTGTGGTGTTTCATCATAGCAACAGAGACCCTAGTTAAGACAGTGCACGGATGGCGTCCTCAGACGGTTCTTTGCTGAAGCTTGTTGGGTTTGGGCCAACTCACTGAATCCCACTTGTCCTTCCTTCCCCCTTTTTACAGTGGACAGCTCTTCTGCTCAGCTGCTTCGGGAAACTGCTGGAAGTGCTGGCCCTTAGTCACTCTCTCAGCATCTTGAGTCCTCTTTCTGGTTTGTTCTCCCTTCCTCCCTATAACAACACCTACACTGGAATTTTAAGGAACTTATATTTTACCATATTAATAAAATGAATAAAAAAACCATAAATAAGCCTGAGCCGCCTTCATGCCTAGCAACTCTGCCACCCACTGGCTCCACAGTTTATACATTCTAGGATTTGCAATAGTTCCTTTCAAAGACAGAATCACAAAGAGGGTGTGTGGAGATCAGATACTGAAATCACAAAGCAAGTGTGTGGGTATCAAGATACTGAATCCAAATTAACATTTCATAAGGAGAATGGCTGCCTGTGGGTCAGCGCTTTAGAAGCCAGGCGGTCCCTGTGAGTACTTGTTTATATCTGACAGCCAAAGCTGGAAGAATCATCCAGAGGGAAATGGCAAATGCTGCCATCCTTCATCTTAATGACAAGCAGATGCTCAAAGGACAGCCCTGTGACAGGTCACCGCTGAGGAGGACAGTGAAAGCTGGAAAAATCCATGTGCACAGATAAAGCCTCACATCGGGGCGAAGGCAACTGAATCCCACCATGTTCTGAATTGTAAACTATCTGGGAAAATCAAGTATGAATCCTAAGAAACTAAAATGTTCTAGGACTGGAGAGATGACTCAGTGGCTACAGGCGCTTGCTGTATAAACCTAATGACCTGATTTTGATCCCTATCCTCTGAACTCCACATGCATGTACATATGTGTATGCATGTTCACACACACACACACACACTCACTCATATGCATGTTTGTTCCTGTGAGAAATGTGTTCTGTTTGTTTGTTTGTTTTTCCAAATATAGTTATCCCAGAAAGGAGTCCCTGAAAAATGCAACCTTAGCTGAAGGTAGAGGCACACTGAAACCCTGTCCAAAAAAAAAAAAAAGTTCTCCCACATACATAGCCTTTAAACTTTCCTTTCAGGGGCTGGAGCGATGGCTTGGTGATGGCGTGGTCAACCGGTAAATTAGAATTAACCAGACCAGCTCAATATAACAGATTTAGTTTAATAACT
>LOEQ01002589.1:608528-625216 GCA_001685075.1 Bramus lutescens
CAGCCCCTGCAGCCAGAGCCCTGAGAACCAGAACCAGCAGGCTGGAAGGAGGGCAGCTCTAGATTATGAAAAGCAGTTTTTTTTATAGCCCTTGTCAGGACATTTACAAAGTCAAAACTTAAAATATTCTGTAATACTCTATCAAAGGAATCCAATTTAGTTTTACAATGTTTTACATCAGACATGGAAAATCACCTTTGATTTCCTTCTGGTTAATCAGGCAGGGTAACAGTTACATGGAATTTTCTACAGTGTTCATGCAACCTTATGAAGAGCCTAGGGGGGATGATACTTTATAAACATACTAGAAAGACCCTGAATAACTCTCCATGGGCATGCCTCGGCTACGCCACAAAAGCAGCTCATAGTGCTGAGAAAGAAGCAAAGTAACAGAGGCAGAGGCAGGCTGATGTCTGTGAGCTTGAGGCCAGCCTGGTCTACATGGCAAGCTCCAGGCTAGCCAAGGCTAATAGTGAGACTCTGTCTTAAAAACAAAAACAAGACCTCCTAAACCTGTTGTGGATTAAGGGTTGGGGTCGATAATGAATCAAGTTTTCAACTCGGGCTCCTGTAAGGTCTGGAACTGGTTTCTTTTTTGTGTAACCCCCACTTTAGCATGCGGGATAAACACACTGCGGGTGGGTCACATGCTTTACTGGGAAGCACAGAAGAGGAGTGAGTCCTGCAGTTGACAAGCTCGGGAGGTGAACCACTCTATTCAGACAGTCTCTGCAGCTTTGCCTGCACGGTACTGCAGGGAGCTCCACACTGACCTTAGAGAGACCAAAGGGGCTCCAGAGCCTCCGCCCTGAATTGGCTCTAAGAGCCACAAGTGCCCTTTCTCCACCAGCCACCCTGCTGAGAGCCCCAGGAACTGCCAGACGTGTTCCTTATGCTCCTATTCCTTGTTTCCTCTACCTGAGGCCTCTGGTGCTACTTGAGAGCACCATGGCCAGTGCCCATCCTCTGGGTAGTCGTTCTCAACTCACCAACAGAGCCAGCTGGTGCCCCCCAGGCCCCACTGCACTCAGTGCACACACTCAGCAGGTTATTCTGTCTGTGTTCCTCAGGTTGTCCTTTCTGGAAACAGGGACCCTGTCCTAGCTACAGTGTTTTAGAGAGTGAGGAAGGCTGAATGGGCGGACCGCCCTGGTTTCTAATGCTAAAGGACAATCCCAAATAACCATGACATCAAAACCATCGACCTGGAAAGACGGTAGTGGGGTGGGAGGCAAATGTCGGGTCCCAGCTCAGTCCCTAGCTAGTGCCTTGGCTTCTGAGCCCAACTCCTCCACCTGCATTTTCTCTCTCACACACAAAAAGGTGATTTCGGGTTTCTAAGTTTGAGAATAAATAGCAGGATGCTTGAGTCTGCAGGTGTGTGTCTTCTTGGGTTCATATGATGAAATCCCATCCCAGGTGATGGTGCTGGAAGTGGGGCCTTTGGGGGAGTGACTGAGGCATAGCGGAGGAGCCTTTATTAGTTGTGACATATTAGTGACTTATAAAGGAGAGCGAGCTCAGGCAGCCCTTTCCACTGCTTAAGGACACAGCTCTGAGCCAGAGACCAGGTCCTCATCATATACCGAATCTGCTGGCCCCTTGGCCTCGGACTTGCTGGTCTCCAGAACTGTAAGCAACAGACTTCTTTTATTTACAAGCTAATTAGTTTACTATAGCCACTCAAACAGAGCAAGGCAGACTGTGGAACACACTGAGCTGCTCTATGTACGCAGACTTCTACCCACAGGGCTAGAACTTGGGCTGGAGTGATGAAGAGAAGGGCTGCCTAACTGGGCTCTAGGGATTTTGTTCTTGGTTTTATTGAGGCACAGTCTCACAGTCCATGCTGGCCCTGAACTCCTGACCTTCCTGCTGGGATTACAGGCATTCATCACTCCATCTTTGATCTCTGGGTTTTTTTTTTAATTATTTAAATTACTATCATCCTTCCTACCACACTCTGTAGATGTTTCTCATAAACTTTTTAAAGAGAGAAAGCTATTTCACTCAAAATGTTAGGCAAATTAGAATGGAACCAAGTCAGTGATCTTGGGATGCTTTGTGCCTGTATCACTAGAAAGATGGTCCCTTTCCCAGTTCTCTGATGAAAGTTCCAAAGTGCTAACAAATAAACAATAACTACAGCTGAGAAGGTGGCAGGCTCTTCCTAGGCAAGCATAAAGAAAGACCTACCTTTGAATCCGCAGCATCATGTAGAAAACAAAACAAAAAGACAGTTGAGCATGGCTTCACATGCCTGTGACCTGAGCACCGGGAGGCATCAGTGAACCTCAGGTTCACCGAGAGACCCTGTTTCAAGGCAAGAAGGTGGACAGTGGTAGAGCCACTGATATCCTCCCTTGACCTCCAAGTGTGTGTGTGCACATGCGTATGCACACACACTCATGTACATGAACCAATACATACACACTCAGACTGCCTTTAAAAAGGATCTGGAGAGAAAGACTCAGAGGCAGAGCTCCTCCTCTGCTGAGAAACTCCCTTTCCACCTCCTTCCTGAAGTGAGAGGTCTGTGCTCTGGGCAACCGAAGCCCCCACTGCCTTTGTGACCAGCACAGTCAACCCCAGGACTGCAAACTGGCCCTCAAGTAGGTACTATAATACCTACAGAGTTGGAGGGGATGACATACAAATATCCCCTGCAGCTCTATCTCCGCCAAGCCTAGTGCAGGGGAGTGCCTCAGGTGGAGTTCAAATAGGAAGACTTGGGGGAGGGGTGCAGTCAGTGAGTGGCCAGGGGCTCTACAGAGCAGAAATGATAAAGACGCCAGTGTGAGCTACTTCCCCTTTGCGTTTTTTAAGAAACTCTCTGCTGTCCCTCTCTCAGCACACACTCCACTATACACTCAGCAGGGTACTCATCTAGATGACCTGTTCAGGATGGACAATAACTTGCAGCTACACATTTAAACAGAGGCCCTGGGTCAATGAGAATATCATACCGCCCTAAACCAGAGCAGAACAAAAGAACGCACTCCTAAGGTTCAAGAGGACAGCCATGGGTGCTGTGGGCTTGTCCACATGCTTCAGAAGCCTAAAAAGGAAGAGGAAACTCACAGGAGGCTAGTAGGGAAAACCTGAAGGAAGTCAAGGGAAGAAATCAAAGAACCTGAATCAGAACTGCCATGGGAGCTCGTTTTAGGAGGCAAAAATGAGTTCAAATATTGTAGGTTGTGTGCGCCTAGACGCATATAGGCTGGGAACACCACGGCAACAGAGCCAGGCCACATTAGTCCTGCCCCTGTCAGCAGTTACTGTGAGTCCAGAAACATGAAGGTCGCTGCAACTACCTAGAAATCCAGGCAGAATCCCAAACGGAAAATCTTACGATTCAAGGTCAGGAACCTAGGGAACACGAGGTTTTAAGGGCTGAGAGTTCTTAAAGTACAGACACAC
Organism: Bramus lutescens; assembly: GCA_001685075.1. Taxonomy (NCBI): domain Eukaryota; kingdom Metazoa; phylum Chordata; class Mammalia; order Rodentia; family Cricetidae; genus Bramus; species Bramus lutescens. The sequence goes on from LOEQ01002589.1 coordinate 611,949, forward strand.
ATACATGCTTCCACTAAAATAACACCAAGGGGGCCTGATGAGGGTGGAAGAAAGGGTTTGAAGGAAGGAAGAGAAGGTAATGCTGAAAACAAAGTAGTGTGTGTTTGCTCTCATATATGGAAGCTCAATTTAACTATAATGTATATTCATCTATATAACATGATAGCAGAAGGGCAATATTTTGGGGGAGGAAATAGTCCCATAAGGAGGAGGAGGAATGGGGGAAGGGACAGGTACACACAAGTTACAATGGTATAAAGGTATGAAAATGCCACAATGAAACTTCATCTATACACTATAAATATTAAAACAACAAGAAAACACCAATATGGAATCAGTGCTGGATATATACAGCTCAGGGGTTTGCTAGAATGGGTAAGGTATAGGTTTGACTTCTAGCACTTACTGGGAAAAGAACTCTTGGCTCTATGGCTGCTTCCAAGAAAACAGTAGAAAAGATTTAGAACAGAAACAGTAGCAAGCAGCATGGTTTTATTCTGAAGAACTATATGCTGTGGAATGTTATTTTAGGATCTGTTACATTTGTTTTGCTGTGGAACATTTGTTTTAACGATGCGAAGATGTGTTGCATTCTTTCATGTTGAGTTTGTTTAACTCTGTGAAGCTGTGTTACTTTGTTTAAAACACCTGATGGTCTAATAAAGAACTCAATAGCCAATAGCGAGGCAGGAGAAAGGCTAGGTGGGGCTGGCAGGCAGGGAAGAATAAACAGAAGGAGAAATAGGGAGAAGAAGGAACAATCTGAGTCCAGCCTGATCTATAGAGTGAGTACCAGGATAGTCAGGGTTACACAGAGAAACCTTGAACACCCACCCTGTAAAAAAAGAAGAAAGTAGAGTTGCACATGGTGAACACAGGCTGTAATTCCAGAACTCAGGAGGCAACAGTAAGAAGACTGAGTTTAAGGCTAGCCTAGGCTACTTAGGAATCACACATACACACACATACACACACACACACACAAGGCATGAAGACAAGGTGTGGAGTTGGAGAGGAGAGAGGCACAAGAGCAAAGGTATAATAGATATAGCAAAGAAAAGAAAAAGGAAAAGAAAAACTAACAAAATAGAGCAGGAACTCCCCCCTGTGTAGGAAGATTACGGGTGTTTGTCTTTTTCTTTGGGGCTTTCATATATTTCCTGATCTTTTACAATGAGCATGCAAACCAGAAAACTTTGAGAGAGAGAGAGATTGATTGACTGACTACAGAGAGAGGTGTCAAGGAGAGACTGAGACAGGGCAGCAACAGAGCCAGTGCCTCTTTCTTCTCAACAGTCAGCCCTGTCAGACGTCCAGTGCCTGCTCACAATGCCTGACCTCGGGTGGAGAAAGGACAGGTGAGGGAGCTGGCTTCAACAAACTCTCAGTCACAAAATAACCAAAAGAAATGAAAAAAGCCAGTGCACTGCTGTCTGCTCAACCTTGCTCTTTTTACAGAGGCCCTAATCACAGACTGCAGCGCCCAGGAGACAGAGGTACCAGGGAGAATTCACAGAACAAAGATGGGTGTGAACACAGGCCTGTAATCCCAGCGCTTGGGAAGGGGAGACAGTAGGATTAGGAGGATTAGGAGGTCAAGGTCTCCTTGACTATAAAGCGAGTTTGAGGCCTGGACGACAATGATATCCTGGCTTAAACACTAAATCAAAGACCATGATGGGAACACCCACTGAAATAGCTTTCCTGAGCTAATGAGAGCTGACCATTAGCTCTGTCCGGCCGGACAGGGCAGGAACCAGCATAGGACCAAACTAGACCCTCTGAATGTGGGTGACAGTTGGATGGGGCAGACTGTGGGGCCACTGGCAGTGGCATCAGGATTTATCTCTACTGGTTTTTTGGAACCCATTCTCTTTGGATGGATACCTTGTTCAGCCTAGATATAGTAGGGAGGGCCTTTGCCTTACCCTCTCTGAGGCGTGGATGGGGTGGGGTGGAGAGAATGGGAGGAGGGGACAGAGTGGGAACTGGGATTCGTATGTAAAATGAGAAAGATAAGTTTGTTTTCTTTTTTACAAAAATAAAGTGAAAACCAAAACACTAAACCAAGACTCTGGAGCTAGTCAAATGAAATAAGGACTTGGACAAGTTCCCAGGATTCTGAGAGTTGCACGGCCTCTTTCACTCTTGGCAGAGAATGAAGTTGTATCTGGAGACAGTGCAGGCCCTTAATGTTAGATAAGCAAATAATCTTAAATGGTCACTGAGCTGCGGAGAATGGCTTTACCTCACGAAGCGGCACAAAGCGCCTGGAGTCAAGCACAGCCTCATTTTCACACTGATTTTTTTTTAAAACTTCCATTAAACTATAACATATATACATACATACATATTCTATATACACAAAATCATCATGACTATTGGTTTCCACAAACTGAACACACGAATGATCAGCCCAGAGATCGAGGGCTCCAGAACCCCAGACCGTCATACTGCCATCTATGACCTTATTAGTGGTTATAACCACTCGGACTCCCATCACCTACATAACTTGGTCTTTTTAGAAAGTATTTTTATTTTCATTTACTTGTGTGTATTTGCACAGCACATGTGTGTATGTGTGTGTGTGGTGCCCACAGAGGCCAGAAGAGGTCACCAGAGTCCCTGGAGCTGGAGTGATGGGTGGCTGTGAGCCTCCTGTCCTGATGTGGGTGCTTGGAAAGGAACTTGGGTCCCCTGCAAGAGTAGCAGGCGCTCTTAACCTTGAGCCACCAACCACTCCAGATTGCTGTCTTTCTGACTTACAAACAGGAAGTCACACAGGATGTGCTCTGTGGGGTCTGGTTTCTTTCACCTACCACTGTATTGTGACAGTCATTCGTGTTGTGTGCTGTGACAACGTGTGCGTTTTCAATGATGACTCTATACTGTGAGGAAGCCCCATGATGATCCACGTCAGCTGTGGCAGCCTCTGGGTGGTTTCCAGTTATCAGCACCATTAGTGCTGGTGGCTGTTAGTGGAGTATTTCTATGAACATATGGGTGTGTCCATGTTAGGGGTGTACCTGGTGGTAGAAGTGCTGTGCCCTGGTGTATAGACATGCTCAGCTTTTAGGGATACTGCACACAAGAAGGGTAGCTTCTATGTGAACAAGGACTGGCTCTTCTCCGGCCTGCATCTTAACAATGCTATCTTATGCCAGGACTTGGGCAAATCTGATTTTTCATCATCCAGGATTAGAAGCACGCAGCCCATCTAACTTAAAAGGATTACCTGGAAGAGTCAGTGAGATGATCTGACTCCCTTCTCTGGGGCCCGTGTGAAAGCATAAGAGTTAGGACTCCACACCGTCCTCTGACCTCCACAAGCATGCCGTGTGCCACACAGGAGCTCCCCCAGGCCTACACACACACACACACACACACACTAATAAAAATATCTTCCAGTCAGGCATAGTGGCTCATGCCTGTAATGACAGCACACACAAGGACCACCAAGAGTCCATAGCCAGCTCAGACTGTAGTGAGTTCCAGGTCACCATCAGCTAGGGTGGTCAAAAACCAAAAGCAGAGCATAAAACAAATAACAAGAGTTCCCTTCACAGATATTCCTTAATTATCTTTCCCCTAAAGAAGAGGTTATTGATCAAGAAGAAATAATACTGCAGTTAAGAGCAAATTACATTACAAAGGACACGCTGCTGAGCAAAATGCAATACATAATTACAATTAACTCAAAGGAAATCAAGTGATCCACATAAACCTGAGCACTCACTGGTAAATTAATGGAAAAAAATTAGCCAGGGTTGAGCTTTTAATAGCGTCTGCTACAAACGCCACACATCTCAGCTTAGGTGAGCAGGCAGACAAGAGGCAATTAGTTTGTGGCAGATGCGCCAGTGAAAGCTGCTGCAGCGGGGCACCAGAGCCAATGTTTCCCGGCTCATTAGGACCATCTGCTCACTTTATTTTTCCAGATTTTCACTTTATATAATCCTCCTTAGTCCCTTCAGGCTAATTGCCTTTTGCTTTTCTATTTGATCAGTATCTTTTCCTAATATGCTCGGTTTATGAGCTTCATAGGGCTCTGCTATCTCAAAGTTCATGTTCAATTTCCTTCCCAGAGCTTTTTTCAGAATATTAGGCCTGGGGAAATGGCAGATGAAAAGATTACTGGGCCATGCATGGCTTAAATAAATCAAGGATTCGAGGCTATGTTGCTGCTTCCTGTTTCCCAAGGTAATCTTTTTTCAGGTTATTAAACACCATTTGTGACCTTTAAAAAGGCTTGCCCTTAGTCATTAATAATAAAATATGTCATAATAGTAATATAAAAAACAATGTCAATTTTCAATAAGACCTAAAGCTTATTTACATATATTCAAAATTACTAACTAGGCTTGAGGTAGTCCAAATTAAAACTGAATATATTTTACTTAGCACCACAAATTTAAAAACTACAATAAAACTAGGCATGGTGGCATGCGGCTTTAATCTCAGCACTTGGGAGGTAGAAGCAAGTGAACCTCTGAGCTCCAGGTCAGCCTGTTCTACAGAGTAAGTTTCAGGACAACCACGGCTACACAGAGAAGCCCTGTCGCAAAACAAACAAACAGACAAAAACCCAAAACTAATTACAATAAACACATGAGGATGAGGACTAGCGAGACGGCTCAGAGGATAACAGTGCTTGTTGGGAAAGCCTGATGACCCAAGTTTGATTCCTGGAACTGAGATAGGACCAGTTCCAAAAGTTGTCCTCTGACCCCCACATATGTCTGAGAGAGAGGAGAGAGAGAGAGAGAGAGAGAGAGAGAGAGAGACACACACACACCAAGGAAAATAATTTTTCAAAAAGACAAATAGGAAATATAAATGAAAATATTTATGAATGACTTGTTTTGGTCCATATGCTGTTCTAAGACCTAGAGATTCCATGACAAGCAACACAAAAATGGCTTCTGCCCCCATGCCCTCTGGAAAGATCAGGTGGGGCCATGGTAGAAATGAAATGTCAGCGTTAGGCAGGGCTGTGAAGAATAAATAGCCTGGTTACACAGGACACATCACACAGTTGTAAGTGATGAAAACGCTGGGGCCTCCACTGTTCCTGAGCATCAGTCCCGTCCTTAGCTGGGTAAAGAGCTCTTGCTATATAGGTCGGTGTCATTTGACTCCTAACCTCCATGTTTGGGAAGTCCACCTGCCCATTTATTCAGGCAACTTTGGGGTGCCATAAAGGAATGTAGAGAAGTATGTTGTTGTCTGCCCATAAGTGGATGATCCATCATAGGGTGGTAGTTCTCAGAAGGACCAGTATGGTCAACACATGAACTACACCTAGTGAGGTCGTAAACAGTCATCTGGTTATCATGGTACCTGACTGGAGGCAGGGGAACTACAGAAATGAGACTAGTTGGGGTGGTTATTCTCAACATTTCTCCAAACTAGAAAGGTAGGGAATTCTGGGAATGGAAACAGGTATGAAAGGTGAAAGAGATGCAGAGGTCATGATAGAGTGGGTGAGCAGCCCACAGACTAGCAGAGTTGTGGAAGGAGAGACTCAAGGGTCCCCCAAACAGTCTGACTACCTGCTACCTGAGCAGACTGTTGAAGTGAAGTCATCTGGAAAAACCTCGCTATCCTCAGAGACAAGAAATAACTGTACCCGGGCAGCTGAGTAGCGGTAACGCTCAACTAATGGCTGTATCCAAGAAAATTGCTGGAGATAGGAGGATAGGGATTCAACGCCATCCTCAGCTACACAGAGCATTCAAAGTCAGCCTCTCTCAAAACAAACAGATATATAAACAAATTATGATTAGCTCTGCTATAAAAACCATGGTTACGGTCCTAAGGAACCTCACAATATTAAGAAACATTAAAATTAGCTACTCAACATGGAAAAAGCCAGCTGAGGCTGTAGATAAAAACTGGGTATTTCAGCTTAAAAATACTGAAAAAAAAAAAAAAACAAAACTGGGTGATTTTTCCTGGAGAAGCTCAACAATAAAGAGTTGCATTTTGTCACTGCCTACATAAAATACATAGCTTGACCACAGACCAAGAAGAGAATCCAAACATAACCTAGACAGCAGGAAAAAGTAACCTGCAACCAGTTCACAGCCACAGACAACAAAGGAAGTCCTCCTTGCTGCCAGTGACCTCTGGTTGCCCTCCTCATCCTCCTAGGTGTGCCCAGGCCATGAGTAGCAAGCCCTTCCTCCAGGCCCAGGCTCCCTCTGGGTCCCCTTCAAGCCCTAAGGTTGCAAAAAGCCCCCACTCAATCAGTTCATAATCGCCAGTGCTCCATATGCAAATATCTGAAATGATAACTGGTAATTTGTTTAAGGCCTCTCGCAGCAGATAAGATCATGAAAACAGCTTCTGTTCCTTGAGGACTCCTTGTGATGTAACAGCCCCATGGCACATCCTGCTATTTGTTTTAAATGGCATCTTTCCATCTTAACCCTGGCTGCCTCTGAGCCCAGCTAGCATGCTTATTAATATCAGAAATAACTTCCCTAGCAAGTACTGCCCGCCCCCCACTTAAGGAGAAAGACAGGAAGGAAAACTGCTCCCTAGTCACAACCATAGCTTTCTCCTTTGCACCATGGTGTGCCAAATGTGCCAGCTCAGCCAAGAGTGTAATGAGGAATCCACTAATGAGCTCTAAGAAACATTGCCAGGGGCCTTTGCCTCCTAGTGGGTGTGAGATAACGGTGCTGATGGCCTGACCTCATGCTGCTCTCTTCCAGAATGTTCTCATACTGTGTCCCATGCGCCGTAGACAGGACTGGAGGGGACAGTCTATTTCCACATTGTCCACTCATTATCAAAAGCATGTTGCCATGACTACAGGACTGAACACTCAGCTTTTATGTGCAAGAGGACAGCTGGCAGGTAGCCCTCGTCAGTCAGTGATGACCCATAGTCACTTTAACAGGGGCCAAGAAAAACAGGTGGAAACTGTTGATTTGTTTTAAAGGCACGCACCTTAATCAGGAGCTTTCCACGGGAATGATTAGGCAAGCTTCCTGTGATTTGCGAGGAGAGCTCGGGTCTCCAGTGATTGCAGCAGCATGTACACAACCCACGAGAGCAAATCACTGTAGATCTGAGAAACAATGTCAATAGGAGGGTCCAGAAAGGCCATCAAAATATAAGGACCACAAAAGCAACCAGAGAAAGCAAACCTCGATGTCTATGGTCGAAAACCGGGCATTTGGGGAGCAGGAGAGAGGCTCAGCAGTTAAGAGTGGTTCCCGCTCAACCCTGAGGGCTGCAGCTCAGATCCCAGCACCAAGGAGCTCACAGAAAACTAGACATTTCATTATTAAATTGTTCCAGAAAGTCCCTCTTTAAAACAAACCCTTGGCCAGGGTGATGGCTCACAACTTAAATCCCAGCATTCAAGCAACAGAAACACCTGGTACACAGAGAGAGTTTCTACTACAAACTACACAATGAAACCCTGTCTAAAATAAATAAATAAATAGATAGATAAATAAATAAATAGATAAATAAATAGATAAATAAAAGAAAGCCCCACCTTCTGACAAGGCGGGCGCTCAGGAAGTCTGCTTCTCACCCAGCTGTTTCACACTGTCTGTGCCAGGGCAGCTCTGCACTGTGGGTGGGGCTTCTGGAGTCTTCGGTTATGGCTGGCAGAGAGGACAGAAGGGATTTACTTCTTGCTCAGTCCATCGTGAGCACCAGCTCTGAGATGGCTTCCCTAGTTGCATTCCACCATGCGTCCTTTACCTAAGAGCTAGGCCGTGTCTCCAGCCAAGAGTGGTCCTGTGTCTTCTCTAGAATGTGGTCAGAAATGACATGCGCTCCTGAAAGCCATGGCCCATTAAAGATATCTTGCCCACGTCTCCACGGTCCTTCTTATTTTGATTTCAATAATGAATAATGACGAGGCCTGGGATCCATGTGATGGAAGGAACCTGTGTTCCCAAGGGACTGCTTGGAGGAAAGCCCCTTGCTGACCTGATCATCTTCCTAGGAGGTTTACACAGCCAAGAAATAAATCTCTATTCTCTTCTTTAAAAAAAAAAAAGTGGGGTGGGGCGCAGTGCAGGGACGGCTCAGTGGTTAAGAGCACTTGTTGCTCTTCAGAGGGTCAGAGATCTGTTCCAAGTACCCATGGGCTTGTAACAACTGCTTGTAACTCTAGCTCCAGGGGAACTGACATTATCTCTGAGCCTCTGTGGATACTTTCATATACATGACACATGATTCTAGTGTGTGCATGCGTGCACACACATACACACCCCAAAATAAAAATAAATCAATAAAAATTAAGTGTGGTATTTAAACTCTATTCCTAGGAAATTTATGTCTTAGATACTGTTCCATTGCTGTGGAAACATGCTCAAGGCATCTTATAGATGAAAGCATTTAATTGGGATCTTGATTATAGTTTTAGAGGGTGAGCCCATGATCCTAATGACAGGGAGCAGGGGAAAATGGCGACAGGCAGGCAATCACGGCACTGGAGCAGTAGCTGAGAGCGCACATCTGATCCATTAATTGCAGACGAGTTAGCGTGAGACTGGGCCTGCCTGGCATGGGCTTTTGAAACCTTAAAACCTACCCCCAGTGGCACACCTCCTCCACACCTCCTAATCCTTTCCAGCAGTTCCACTAACTGGGGACCAAGCATTCAAACACGAGCCTATGGGGGCCATTCTCATTCAAACCACCTAGTTATCAAAGAAAATAAAATATGTCATGTAAAAAAGCTTGCAGCTGACAGCCCAGAAATCCACTAACAAGGCTGGGGAGACATCTCGGTCAGCACGGTGCTTGCCCTGCAGTCATGAGGACCTGATGATAATCTCCAGAACCCACTCGAGGACACTGGGCATGAGGACACACTTGTACTCCCAGTGCTGGGAAGGTGGAGACAGGAGGATTGCGGAGGCTCACTGGCCAGCCAGTCTAGCCTCAATAGTGAGCTTCAGGCCAATGAGCAACTCTGTCTCAAAGGACTTGACAGTATTTCTAAGGACCTTTTCCAAGACTGTCTACTGCCCCCCACATACATGTGCAGACAGGTATATATACATGCTCATCCATATACATGAATACACACATACAATTAAAAAAATCAGATTTCTCTGAACATACATTCTAGAAAATGGTAAAACTGTGGGGATAGGGTACAATGAAACGGTTGCTAGTGGCTGAAGTTGAGAGAGGACAGAAAGGGTGAATAGGAGGGGAAGGATTTTCAGGATGATAAAGATCCTTTGGGCGACCTGGCTACGGGCTGACGTGAAATACCTCCTCTAGGCCCCGTGTCTAAATGCCTGATGCTCCCCTGGTAGCAAGTGCTGTTCTGGGTGGCTGTGGGTATTCGGGTGAGACCTAGCTGGGACAAACAATTACCAGGGCAGTCACTGGCCTCTGAAGGTTATCCTTGCCCTCTGGCTTGGCTCTCTCTACACGGCCCCTCATTCCCTGCGAAGAACACAGCCTTCACCAGTGTCCTGCTTTCCATGAGAATCTAATCAAGCTCATAGGCCCAAGCATCCACGGACAGAAACCTCTCAAATCATGAGCTGCCATAAACCCTTCCTCTTTTAAGTTCTTTTTGATGACGATTTGGTCACAGTAAAAGGAAAGTTGACTAACATAATAAGACAGTGGCCGGGTCCATAGGCTGTACCACACCTAGTGAACACACCTGTGACCTATGCACCTTGCTGACTGACAAAAGCATGCAATGGGTCTGGAGAGATGACTCAGCCGTTAAGAGAACTGGCTGTACTTCCAGAGGTCATGAGTTCAATTCCCAGCAACCACATGGTGGCTCATAACCATCTATAATAGGATATGATGTCCTCTTCTGGCATGATATATAAAACATAAATAAATAAAAAATTTAAGAACAGCGTGCCACTGTGGCGGGGAGCACTGTGCATGTGTGGGGGAGCACGGATATGGGAAATACCTGTGCTTTCCACCTGTGTTACGAACTTAAAAGTGCCCTGAAAATGAAGGGCTTTTATTTCCATTTTTTAAATTCATTGACTGAAAATAACAGATTAATAATAGTGTTGTAAAAAGCCATCAGGCTGTTAGAACAGCTCACCGTTTCCTTTATTTAAAACAGGCCTTTCCACGACGAGAATGCTTTTCACGAGTCAACCAATGTGGTGGCCACTAGCCCGTGTGCTCTTCGAGCACTAGAAACACAGCCGCTGTGACTAAGGCCCCAGATTTCAGATTTCAGTGGGTACCACACTGGACAGACTTCCCCGGAACCTCATGGTTCTCCAGCTCAGAATGGAAACTGGATGACCCAAATTCTATTTCTGAGACCTGGCATACACATCACCTACATTTCCCATCTGTAAAATCCAGGAAAGAAGCAACGCCTGGTACTCCAGCATCTCCCGGCCCAGAGAGCAGCCGCCAGTGAACCCCAGCGGAAGTGTGTCTCCTTGCACAAGCCAGGAAACCACCCTGTACAGACTGATACGGGGTAAAATTGAGTAAGTATGCTCATGGCTATTTATATGTATGCATTTCAGAGAAATTTTCTTTACATGTCGCCTACACAGCTTTACTGTTTAGTGACAACGTGGTACCTGAGGACACTCCTGACGTGGGAACATGTGGAAAGGTGAGGTCACATTTACTCCAGCAGGCAATGTGGCATGCAGTGGCCGTACCGTGCTTGACAACGGGTTCCTGGGCTGACAATATCTGTAATGCAGAATGCTTATTATCTTGTCAGGGGAGATAGTTTCGAAACAAGAATTTTAAAAGCTGGAACAAAAATTTAATACAGCACTAAAGGGAAACAATAACTTCTCATTTTTAAAAATATGGAATGCTTCATTAACTTGCATGGCTTGAGCAGGGGCCATGCTCATCTTCTCTGCACCGTTCCAAATTTTAGCGAATGTGCTGGCATTCGGGCATACCTGGCCTGCCCCTTGGAGACCTGGCCCAGTGCAGCACCTCTGCGCACATGCGCAGTACAAAGGCAGTGCCCTGGCCTGCTGTGTGATCTCTGCGCACATGCGCAGCTCCCCTCCCTTAAAAGGCCGGGCCCTGCCGCCTGCTCCTCGGCCCCCCTTTCTCTGTCTCTCAGTGTCTGTCCCTCTGAGTCTGTCTCTCAGCCTCTGTGTCTTTCCCCCTTTCCGTTCCCTTCCCCCAATAAAGAAACCCTCCACATGGGCCCTGTTGTATAGCGTGACTCCTTCCTGCCGCTTTTAAATCATAGCAATATGTGCTACCGAAGTGAACGCTAACTTTTCTATTTTAAAACTTTGGAGGAGCTGATGAAATAGCTAAGTGGGTTGAAGAACTTGCTTCCAGCCTGGCGACCCAAGTTCAATACCTGCCACCCACACAATGGAAGGAGATAATTGCCTTCCCCAAGTTGTCTTCGGACCTCCTACACACAAGTAAAGAAAAATGTATTAAAACTTTTCTGAAAAGTCACTTACTGAAATACACGCACATCATTATTTATGGTAATTTGAAAATTAGACTGCAGGTTTTCTTAAGAAGTCAAAATATGTGGCATCCCATCACCTGGGAAGCAGAGGCAGGCGGATCTTTGTGGGTTCAAGGCCAGCCTGGTCTACAGAACTAGTTCCAGGACAGGCTCCAAAGCCACAGAGAAACCCTGTCTCAAAAAACCAAATAAATAAACAAATAAATGTGAAAACTCAGGACTGGAGAGATGGCTCAGCAGTTAAGGGCACTGGCTGTTCTTCCAAAGGACCCAAGTTTGCAAAACCCACACTGGGTGTCTATAGCTGTCTATAAATTCAGTCACAAGCGATCCAACCCTCTTCTGGCCTCTATGGGCATCAGGTAGTCACGCGGTGCTTAGGCAAAACATCCATTTAAATAAATTAAACCTAATAAAGAAGGAGGAAGAGGATTCAAAGTCAGCAGGATACTTGAGATTGTCTCAAACACCAACAAAACAAAAGCAAATCAATCAATAGGGGCTGAGGAGGGGATGGAGGTGGGATGGAGGTGGAAAGCGCATCAGACAAGAGCAGAAACTACCCACTGTGATGGCTGGAGGCAGATGGGGCCAGGAGGCAGGGGAGGAGAAAACTGTTTGATTTTTCTCAATAAAATGAGGTAGGAAGTAGAACCCAAGGAAAGTCACAACAGGGCTTTCTCTAGAGCTGACAAGAGCCAGCCTCAGGTTGAACAGGAGGGGGCGCCAGAGCGCAGCTGGCGCTCAGTCCCAGCCTCAGACCCGACGAGGTCATCACAACTCAGCAGCCAGGAGGGTGAAAAAGAGGCCACATCCTCAGAGACAGTAGCAAGAAGAGAAATGTCTTAAAAGCAAAGCAGCCGATCCATTCAGTTTCAGCTTTTCTAGAGAACCCTTCTTCCTCAGTGAGAAAAATACCAATTCCTCAACAGGAAAAAATAAAGCAAGAAAAACGTCATCCCTCCCCCCTTGTATTTAAGGGTTTTTTTTTGTTTTGTTTTGTTTTGTTTTGTTTGAGACAGGACTGCACTGTGTAGACCTGGCTGATATCAGACTTTGAGAGACCCACTTGTCTCTGCTTCCCGTTAAAGACACAATGCCACCACACCGAGCCTAAATTCTGATTTTTAAAAAATCAACACAACAGCTGTGCAAACATTTTACAAAGGGAAAATGTTTCCCCTCAGCTCCACACATACTCCCAGACTCACTGCCTTCCGCGGTTTTTCCACCATAACCACAAAGGTTTAAACAGTCCTTGTAGTTTCCAGCCTCTGAAGTTAAGTCAGGAAGGACTCACTGAGTGCTTAGCATCCTCCATGAAGACAAGGATGGGCACCGTGGATAAGCAAAGCTAGGGCTGGAAATAACAGATCACCTCCAACACCAGCAAATTCTTCTATAGTCAGAATATGTTGACTTTAAAATTAGTGTGTATTGACTTCAAAATCGGAAGAAAATAACGGTGTGCCTGTTGGGGCAGAGTGATGCCAAAGGGAAGAAACAATCAACACCAAGGGCGAGCACAGCAAGCAGGCACAGGCTGTGCTCTGCAGCCTGGCTCCGAGGGAAGCTCCGCCCTGCTCATGTCTGGGTCTCCCCACAAAAACCTTTACCACTGAGCCCTCTGTCTCCTGATCTGTAAATACCGACACTGGGTCTTCTTCAGAAGAGGGTGAAGATTACATGAGATCATGCATCACCCTTGGAACTTGGATAACAAGTTCAAGGTTTGGCTTGGCTACAAAACCTAGTCTTAAAAAAGTATGCGTGGGCTGGAGAGATGGCTCAGTGGCTAAGAGCATTGCCTGCTCTTCCAAAGGTC
>LOEQ01002590.1:28776-54597 GCA_001685075.1 Bramus lutescens
CCCCTCCCTCCCTCCCTCCCCTCCCTCCCTTCCTTCCTTCTTTCCTTCCTTCCTTCATTGGGACAGGTATTAAATTCTAGTTCAGGTTGGACTGGAACTTGCTATGTAGCTCTGGACAGCCTCAACCTTGTGGCAACCCTTCTGCCTCAGTCTTCTGCCTCCTGAGCACCGTGATTATAGGTGTGAGTCACCACACAGAATGGTCTTTTTGTCCTGATGGAAGCTAAAAACTTTGAGCTTCGGGGAAGTGGGACCCAGGAGATTCAGTTTGCCTTATGAGGCTCCACCTGATAAAATCACCAGGGAACTCTTGCATGGATCACTGGATGACTCGGTGTATATGGAATCTTCCAGTGGAGCTAAGGAGTAGGATGTGGAAGGAAGATCATCAGGTAGGCATTCACAGGGAGGATATAATAGGAAATTGGGTATTGTTATTGTTATTACAGATTTTTTTTCACTAAACAGATGAGCATTTACCATCTACAGAGAGCTGGGGATACAGAGGAACATGAGCAGAGTGAACAGAGGCCTGAGGGACCGAAGGAGATGAAGGAAGTATTTCCATGGGCACTGACAATCCAAGACCTGGCACAAGAATTGGCAGAAGTGTAAGGAGCTGTGCAAGTCTGTGCATGAGTGCATGCACACACAAATATGTGTGTGTGGTATGTGTGTGTGCACATAACTACATGCATGCAAGCTACTGGAGGGACGATTTGCATTATTTGTTGAGCACCCGATGCAGCCCATTGGAATTACAGTGTGAGGTTCATGGCAGGGTCATCTGTAAGGACTGCCCAGTGTGACTTTGGATCCTCCCCTCACATTCCACCCACCATTAGCGGTACTGTTTCCCAGACAGCAGGTGGCAAGGGAGGTAAGGAGAGTCCCTCTGTTTGCTTCTGCAGCCTCCAGTGTTTGCACAGCCCAGCGCTGACTTTTGTCCCCTCCTCCTCTGGAAGATGGAAGTCATACATTTTTAATTGGAGTTTTTCTGCCAAAGAGCAAACTGGCTTGCCGCCCAACTTATGGGTGAAGATGTCGAGAGAGAAACCCTCACCTTCTGTCCTGCTGGCAGCTAATGAAAACAAACGGCTTCTCTCCCCTTCGCAGCTGCTTTCTCTCCTCCACAGCCACTCTATTTAAAGAACCACTGGTTCCTTAACTCGCTTTAAACCAAGGGACCCAGATCTGACTTAGCGTTTTGTCTTCCTTTGACTGGAGATCCTCAGATTGTCCAGTTTCTCGCCAGTCTGTTTCCCATCTATGGTCTCCAGGAAGTTAAACTGAAAGAGGCGTGTGTGTGTGTGTGTGTGTGACATGCACACTGGGAGAAGAAATTGGTTAGTTACCCCAAAAGAGTACATTTCCACTATAAAGGCTGTGGAGCTAGCTGAGTGGTAAGATTGTCTGCTGTGTAACCATAATCACCTGAGTTCAAAATCCCGGGGCAGCAATAGAGCTGAGCAAGAACAGGTGCTTGCTACCCAAACCCCAACAACCTGAGTTCGAGCCCTAGTTTCCACATGCAGGAGAAAAGGAATGGATTCTAAAAAGCCAGGCATAGCCAACTTCCAGGTTCGGTGAGTGACGCTGCCTCAAGGGAGTGAGGCAGAGAGTGATGGAGCAAGACAGTTAACATCCTTCTTTGTCCTCTATGAGTATAACTCTTGCATCTTACATACTCTTGCACACACACACACACAATCACACACACAAGTACACACACATTCACACACACAGTAGCACACACACAACACACAAACACACACAAGTACACACAAGTACACATACATTCACACACACAGTAGCACACACACAACACACAAACACACAAGTGCACACAAGTACACACACATTCACACACACAGTAGCACACACAACACACAAACACACACATACACACAACACACAAACACACACAATCACACATGCAAGTACACACACATTCACACACACACAGTAGCACACACACAACACACAAACACACATACACACAACACACAAACACACAACACACAAACACACACATACACACATTCACACACAGAATATCACACACACACACACACACAAACACACACACACACACACACACACACATTTGAGGACAGTGGTACAGCTCCACCACAGTAATAAGTCAGCATCATTTAAAGGCACAGCTGATAACATTTATTTCTAATTCTTTAAAGCCATCTTTAAAAGGAAATAAAGCCTGTAACCTGTGCAGCACCCCCACAGGGACAATCTCCCTTTGGCTCTGCTCAGTAATTCAATTGTGATGGGAAGGTTGTGCAGTCATAGCAAAAGAGAGATGGGAAGACAAAAAAAATAAAGCTGAAAAGAGAGAGAAATCCTTCAGCAGCCACCATCTATCTTGTGGAAAATGAAAAGTGCTTACCCGTGCCCAGATAGTAAATCCTGCCTGCTTTATTAAATAAATGTAGTATTTCACTCAAGAAGGGAGACCTTTGGAATGCTTGGGAAAGCTTGCTGGCTTTGAAATGGAATCAAGATTGATTTATGGGGAAGTTCTCCTGCATGTCTCTTTTTCTTCCCTCTGACACAAGGAATGGTAACCGAGACACAGAATTTATTTTAAAAGACCAAGAGTTGGGTATTGGAAATTTGGGGGCTTTATTTATCTTACTTAAAAAAATATAGAAGCTCTGAGCGGCGCCTGGATAGGCAGAGTGGTTATGCCAAGTTCACCATAAGGCATGCACTGGTGTGTGCTGCAGCCTGGCCTGATGCTGGCCACACAGCTGGGGTTCCGGAACCCTGGTAACCCTTTCTGTGTAATCTCTGGTTCATGCTTTTGACTTTCTTTGTTTTACGTTCTTACCTGAAGCAAAGGCAACTGCCTTCATGAGTTAGGGTCGCTTCAAGTGCAGAGGGTGAGGACCCGCTTTAGATTGGCTTCATTGAAAAGAAGTTGGCTGGAGAACTGAAGAGTTCATGGGCCTGCCAGCCTCAGGTACAGCACAGTCCAGGGGCTGAATGGCGTTGACAGGAGTCTGCCACCAACAATGTCTCCTGACTCTCATTGCATATTCTATAGCTTTGTCCCCCTCAGCTAGACTCTCTTGGGGTCTAGCCTTGAATGATTTTAGAGTTTATCATCTCGATTTGCACTTTTCTAACAGCCCAAGAGTTTTAGGGAGCCATTGCTGTTCTCTTACCTTAGCTCATTTACAGGTAGCACTGGTTATTGTGACCAGTCCAGTCCGTGGCGAGAGGTTACAGACTCAGCCCAACTCCAGCCTCCTGGACTGAGGCTGGAGAAGCGGCCCTTCCTTAGGAACGCCAGTCAGTGGTGATCTGGGAAGAGGATGTGCTGCAGGAGAATTTTCTTGTACACTGTGAAGATTTATCCCTTGTACTAGTTTAATAAAACACTGATTGGCCAGTAGTCAGGCAGGAAGCATAGGTGGGGCAACCAGACTAGGAGAATTCTGGGAAGAGGAAAGGCAGAGAGACATATTCACCAACCCGATGCAGAGGACGCAAGATGAGAATGCCTTGCTGAGAAAAGGTACGAAGCCACATGGCTAAACATAGATAAGAATTATGAGTGAATTTAAGTGGTAAAAGCTAGTTAATAAGCCTGAGCGAATAGGCCAAACAGTTTGTAATTATTATAAGTCTCTGTGTGTTTCTTTGGGACTGAATGGCTGTGAGACTGGGTGGGACAGAAATTTACTTCTACAGGGGTGAAGATGATAGCTATAAATTTTGGGCACTTCATTCCCCAACCGTTTTCTGTTTGCCATTTCTCTCTCTTCATGTTTAACAGTGACTGGCAGCTTGCTGTGCGTGTGGCTCATTCCTACAAGAAGTACAACAGAACATTTTAGAAGCGGGTAATCTAATGGTCAATTTTTTTACATTCATATTTATTTATCTTATGTGTGGTATGTACTCATGATTGTATGTGGTGGTGTGTGTACTCTGTGTCTGTGTACTCATGATTGTGATGTGTGTGTGTGTGTACACACATGCCACAGTGTATGGAGGTCAAAGGACAGCCTTCCAGAGGTTGATCCTCTCTTTCCACTGTGGTTTTCAGGGATAAAACTCAGGTCATCAGACTTGGTAGCAAGTCTTCTTACCTGCTGAACCATCTTGCCTGTCCTCACTCAGTGATTTGATATGTGAGAATACATTCAATGGGTGATGAGCAAACTTGGCATTCACACTTCTGGGCTGAGACCCCTGTTTAATCCTGTTAGTAACTTCTTAGGGGAGGTGGGTCTATTTGGGCTCATGATTTCCGAGCAACATGGGGAGTCACTGTGGTGTGTCTGTGCAGTCTCTGTCTGGCAGAGACTTTTTTGTAACAGCTGTTCACGTCACTGCAGAGCAGGAAGCAAGAGCAGGGGCAAGATAACCTTCAAAAGTCCCATCCCTTGTGACTTTCATCTGCCTGCCAGGCTATGCTTCCTAAAGGCTCCACAAATGTCAAAACAGTGCCAGAAGCTAGGGACCAGAGGCTTGAAACCTGACTGAGTGGGAGTCATGGAGGGAGGATGGTAGGAGAATGCTCTGACTGTCCATCCTGGGGAGGGAAGTCATGCTTAGCAAGTAGGCAGCCCGGAGGGGTTGCCTGTGAATGTCTCTGACCTTGTCCCGAACTCTTGTGTGCAGTATCTGCAGTTATCATAAAGCCTTATGGGTGTGCATCGTTCTCATCTCCTCTCTTAGAAAATAGTACAGGGCTCTTGGGGCACAGGTGAAGTTGTATTCACCCAGCTGGTTAAGGAATAAACCATGGATTCTTACCAATTCTAAGTACTACTCTGTGGTCTCTCACAGGAATCAATCTTTCTTTTTCTTGATTTAATTTTTTGAAGACTTCATACATGTACACAATGTATGTTGGTCCTTTACACTCTCTTCATCTCCCCTACCCCTCCCAACACACCTCTGATTGCTCTTTAAATTTCGTGTCTTTAAAAGAAATAATCCATTAAGTTCAATTGCCAATGCTCATACTCACATGTATGTGGGATTACACACTAGGGCATGGGCAACCTCCCAATGGCCACCCCCACCAGGAAAAGTGGCTTTCCCCCACTCGGGAGCCATTACAGAGCCCTTCTCATAGGAGATTTTAAAAATCCCTCTCTGCAATTAATTATATTGTAATTAAAAATTAGCAATATAAGTAGAAGTTTATCTACCACAAATAGCCCAGTTCACACAGACGCATGCTCACACACAAAGCTGAGGACGGTCTGTTTTGGGCGTGGGAACAGTTGTAAAGGCAGGCATTGTCTCTCCTGTCCACTTACTGGTTACTGTTGCATGTGAGTTCTAAACTGTTCTGACGTCCCTGGAATAGGACATGGGGGATGCAAGAGAGAGGAGATGGAGACCTAAGGCCTGCCTTGGAGCCAGAAAGTAGCCATCTGGAAGAGGCTGAAAACCTTTGAGAAGTATTGGTGCTGAGCAAGTGAGTCAAGAATGGGTGGATGGGTGGGGTATAAACTGCTACAGCCACTTTGGAAGTCAGTCTGGAGGAAAGTGAAAAATCTCTATAGGACCCACCTACGTGGGAGGAGACTCCTGGGAGGAGACTCAGCTGGGTCTAAGTTGGCAGCACGGAAATCTGTGCACATACATGCTTACTGCGGCACTGCCCACAGAAGCCAAGGTGTGGTATCATCCTGACATCCATCAAGAGATGTATGGGGAAAACAGTGTGTCCACACAATGGAGTTTAGGCAGCAGTAAGGAAGAGCGAGATTATATCATTTACAGGAAAATGGGACAACTGGAAATTATCAGAAAGACAAAATACATGTACATATGCACACAGTTACACGTGCATGTATAAATACATGCACACACAAATGCACATACAAATGCACACACATGCATATACACATATGAATGCGCGCGCGCACACACACACACACACACACAATGCAAGAACAGAAGAGGGTTCTAATGGAAAAATAGGGACAAAGAGTTGGTAGGAGAAGGGCGATTGAACAAAAATGTCATTATAAACCCCACTCCTTATCCAAATGGTCAGAGAGCTCAGCTATCTCTGTCACTTTTAGGGAGCTCTGCCCCTGAACTGAGGTTCTACATGTGCCCAGCAGCATATCTGACTCCTTGATTCTAAGCATGGTGGAGCAGAGAACCCTGGTCCACCTAACTTCAGGAAGGAACACTGCTGGGGCCTCACATCCTGGAAGTCTAAAGAGATGAAGATACCTCAAAATACGGAGGCACACTCACAGACTTCTGTAGGGGGAAGCTGCTTGTTTGTCCCCAGCTATCTTGACCACAAAATAATCAACCAGAAACTATATTATTTGCAATAAATGTTTGGCCAATAGCTTAAGCGTATTTCTTGCTAACACTTATATCTTAAATTAGCCCATCTCCATTAATCTGTGTATCACCACATGACTGTGGCTTACTGGGTAAAGTTCTGTTTGGCGTCTGTCTCTAGCAGGGTTACATGGCTTCTCTCTAACTCCGCCTCCTTTCTCCCAGCATTCAGTTTAGTTTTCCCCATCTAGCTCTATTCTGCTGAGCTGCTGGTCAAAACAGCTTTACTCACTAACCAATAAAAGCAACACATATGCAGAAGGACTTCTCACACCAGACTTCTTCAGGACAATGTCCATGTGTGCCCTCTGAGGAAGGGTGATAGATCAGCTTCGGGAGGCTGACTTAACTTGCTGTGGCATCCTGGGGGTGGGGCTCTTGAGATGCAGTTTACTTCTCTCAGCTCTGGAGACTGACCCAGGTGCCAGCGGGGTTGGCTCCTCCTGAGATGTCTGCATGACTAACATCTGGCCACCATCTTGCTGTATCCTCATAGGGTTACCTCTCTGTGCTCACAGGTGCCTGGTATCTATTTTGAGTTTTTGTGTCCATGTATATGTATGTTTGTGGCACATGTGTGCAGTGTCTTGGAGGCAAGAAGAGAATGTCAAGTCTCTTGGAGCTGAAGTTACAGGTTATGAGCCACCTAATGTGGATGTCTGGAACTCAACCCTGGTCCTATGCAAGAGCAACAAGCACTCTTAACTGTGGAGCCCACTCCCTAGCCCTCTCCCTTTCTTCTTATAGGGACATCAGGGTTCCACTCGTGGCCACATGACTACATTTGACCCATTAGCTCTTTTTTTTTAGGTATATATGGTTTATTCATGCGTGTTTATGCTTGTACATGTGTGTGTACATGTGAGTGTGCCTATGCATGTGATGTAGAGGTCAGAGGTCAATGTAGTACACCTCCCTTATTGCTTCCCATTTGATTTGAGACTTACAGTTATTGTTTCATCTAGATTGTCTGGCCACTGAGCTTCAGGGGTCCTTCTGTCTGACCCCTCTATCCCGGGGTTATAGAAGTGCACTGCCATGGCTAGCTTTCATGTAGGTGCTGGGGATTTGAACCTAGGTCCTCATCATTGTGCAGCAATCACCTTACCCCCTAAGCCATCTCTTCATCTTCTTCATCAGCTATACACAGACCTTATTCCTAAATACAGTCACACTAGGGACTGCCATTCCCATGTATGACTTAAGGGAAGTACAATTTCCTTCCTAATAGATAGACAGATGGAGACCCCTTGGTCAGGAGGAGCAGGTTAATATGTGAGGTTCCATTGTTTGCTTTCCAAGATACAGTAGTGATCAACGCATGCCTTCTGAAGTGTGGCCCACAGACTCTTGATTCCAGAAGACCAGACCAAGACCAACATGGGCCAGGAGTAAAAAGTACACAGAAAGAAAAGTCTGGACCTGAGGAAAATGGGGAGTCTCAGCTTTATTCACTGTCTTCTTCCTACTGGAGGGAATTATAACTAGGTCAAGATCATGACAGGGAAATCTACAGAGACAGCTCTTGGGAACTCATGAACTCTAGACCAACAGCAATAGAGCCTCCATGGGACTGAACTAAGCCCTTTACATGTGGGTGACAGTTATGTGGCTTGGTCTGTTTGGGGGGCCTCTGGCAGTGGGACCAGGATCTAGCATGTTGGAGCCCATTCCCTATGGTGGGATGCCATACTCAGTCTTAAGGAAGTGGGGAGAGGCTTGGTCCTGGCTCAACTTAACGTGCCAGACTTTGTTGACTTCCCATGGGAGGCCTTATCCTTTGGGAGAGGTGGGTAGGGTGTAGGCTGGGGGGGAGTCAAGAGNAGGCCTTATCCTTTGGGAGAGGTGGGTAGGGGGTAGGCTGGGGGGGAGTCAAGAGGGAGGTGGAAGGGATAACTGGTTGGACTGTAAAATAAAATAGAAAACAAAAGAAACAGTCTTATCCTCACAGGGGTGTGGAGCTTGGGGTTGTTAGCTTCAGAGGGCACTGGAGGGATGTGACAAAGCACTGTGGCTCACACATGGATGTTTTATGGAATGTTGGGAATGGAACCCAGGGCTTCATTCAAGCCAGTCAAGTCCTTTACCAGTGACACTGCAGCTCCAACCCTCATTCCTTAAGCCAAGAGTCTCGTATCATTTCATGGATGGATGGGCCACATGCGTTTGTGTCCTGGCATCAGCTTAGAGAAGACACCGTCTAATCTTGGCTTCTCTCTGAGGTACAGCAACACCCACATGACCTGCAAGGGGTCAGGAGGGGCCTCTGGAATTTATTGTTGCTTTAAGAACCTGGTTGGGGTTGGTCTGTGGCAGGCTCAGAAGCTGGCGCATAGGCTTTTGTGTTAGGGAGCATGGTTAGATAATTCATAGAGAACACACTCAGCAGTTAGAACGAATGCCACCTGACGGCAGCAGGCTGGGCCCTCACTTGGTGCTGGCTGTGACTGTGGCCAGCAGAAACGACCTCTTCCAGGTGGCTGGTCAAATCCACCTTGCTTCTCTGTACCACTGTCCCAGCATTCCCTGAGTTCTTCTCTAACTACCCGTCAACCTGGCATGCTGGTATCTCTGCCTCCCCTCAGCCTTTTCTTGCGTACTTGGCTCCTTATCCTTCAAGGACTCCCCAGGTTGGTCACTGGCCTTGGAGCAGCCTGCGTTAGAGAGGTGTCCTCTGAAGGAAGCCCTCACCCCAACCAGCCTTTATGTTTGCCCCATGGCTACGTCATTGCCTCATTTGCTCACCAATTACAGGTCTATGTGTCTTCCTCCTGTTCATCACTGTGCTGCACGGGTGATTGGAAAGGGTTTCGATTACCTATTAAACCTGACTTGGGATCATTAGCAACAAATAGTGTTTTCTCAGGGCAGACGGAGTTCAGAATTCAGAAGAGGCTGTGGCTATCGTTCTGGCCCTAAGAAGGGGGAACACTAGGCACAATTCTCTTCTCAGTGCAATTAAAGAACAAACCAGGATTCTTCATGTCACAGCTCGTGATCCGCTCGGCCTCACAAGCTGCTGGCAGGAAGCTAGAAGGGGGAAGCCTCACTCTGGACTTGAACCCATACCTGCCATTCAGTATCATACAGGTTCCTGGATCCGGGATGACCAGTTTCTCAGTGTGCTCAATGGCTGTGTCATCTTCATAGAGTTGTGTGTTGGGGGAATCAAACGACATTAGGTATTTT
The DNA here is from genome assembly GCA_001685075.1 of Bramus lutescens. NCBI lineage: Eukaryota > Metazoa > Chordata > Mammalia > Rodentia > Cricetidae > Bramus > Bramus lutescens. The sequence goes on from LOEQ01002590.1 coordinate 38,314, forward strand.
GAGAAAGCACTTCTGGTAAATCCAGCGCTTCAGAGGGAAGCACCAAGGGGTCGTCATCAGATATATGGTGCGTGCTTTAGCTTGCTTCCTATTGCCGTGGTAAAATGCCATGACCAAAGTCAATGAGGGGAGGAAAGGAACTATTTCTTCATACAGCTCTCAGGTCTCCATCACGGAGGAAAGTGAGGGCAGGAACCCTGGGGGCAGGCACTGAAGCAGAAACCACAGAGGAGAGCTGCTTACTGGCTTGCTCAGTCTTCCTTCTTATGCACTCAGGACCGCTTTCTCAGAGATGGCGCCACCCACAGTGAGCAGGGTCCTCCTCACTTCAGCAATCAACCTGGAAAACGCACCACAGCCTTGCCTGTAGGTCAGTCTTATGGGAGCATTTTCTCAATTGACGTTCCTCTTCTCAGATGATCCTGGCCTGTGTTAAACTGACAAAAACAAACAAATAAAACAAACTAGCCAAAACATCATGTATTCATTTAGAATCCGGTTTATAGCAAGGTCAGTGGCATGAACTAATGATGGAGGTGATTCAGATGCCTACAGAAACCATTTGCAGCCTCTAGTGTGGAGGGGCAAAAAGGAGGTTTGCAGTTCAGCTGTGCTGTGGGATAATGCTTTTGTACACTGTAAAAAATTTGTCACTTGTATTGGTTTAATAAAACACTGATTGGTCAGTAGCCTGGCAGGAAGTATAGGTGGGGAAACCAGACTAGGAGAATTCTGGGAAGAGGAAAGGTAGAGATGCAGTCACCAGAAAGATACAGAGGAAGCAAGATGAGAATGCCTTCCTGAGAAAAGGTACCAAGCCACGTGGCTGCCACAGACAATTATGGGTTAATGTAAGATATAAGAGTTAGTTAGTAATAAGCCTGAACTAATAGGCCAAACATTTTGTAATTAATATAAGTCTCTGTGTGTTTCTTTGGGACTGAACAGCTGTGGGACCTGGTAGATCAGAAAATTCCATCTATAATAGCACCACCATCTGGGGATCAAGAATGGGTTCAAATGTGTGAACCTGTGAGGCACAGCCTCAGAAAATCAGAGGTGCCAACTTTTTGAAATTTTGTCATGATATTGCTACTTAATCTTTCTCTCTCTGTAGTTGTCTTGATTACTAACTAAGGTAGGAGGGTCCAGCCCGCAGTGAGTGGCACCACCTCTAGGCAGGCAAGTCTGGGCTATGTGAGAACACTAGCTGAGCAGGAACCTGAGAGTGAACCAGAGGGCAAACCAAGAAGTTGCATTCCTCTATGGTTTCTGCTTTAAGTTCCCGCTGGAATTCCTGCCTTGACTTCTCTCCAGGAAGGACTGTGACACAGATGGTCAGATTAACCCTTTCCTCGCCTAAGTCAGTGTGTTGTATCACAGCAACAAAGAGTAACTTGGATGACATCTAAGACAGACAGAGTTTGGAAAAGTTATTAACGAATCAGAGAGAAAATAAAAGGCATTCCTGAGAGGTTTCCCATTTTGGACCTTCATTTATGCCTGTGATATTTCAACCTTTCTGTTCTATTTATTTTTAAAAATTAAATTTTTGACTGAATTCAGTGCTTCATAGTGGGGCCATGCACTATGACTGACCCCCTGGAAGGGTGCTACAGGCTTTGATTTGCTCCTCATTCCCTGGAAGTTCCAATGAGGATAAATACAGAGTTCCACTCTTTTCTGTAGGTTCCCCCAGATCTAGGCCCTTGGCTCAGACACCCCCAGTGCAAACAGAGATATGCTATTTACCATCAGTGTATCCCAGCCAGTAGGTAGAATGGCAGAAGCCTTGCTTACTGACCATGCTAAGCCAGGCTGGCTGAGGCAGAACTAATCACTGGAGGTCAGAGATTGTTTGAACCCCATGCAAGGAGAACAGGAGGACAAGCCCTTTCTGGGATTCCTGGGAGGCAACAGCCCAGCTTAGAATTCAGAAAGCCAGATGTCCGTCAATCTGATATACCAGTAGAGGGATGAAGAGGCCTGCCCACAGTTGCTCCCCACTCAACAGGGCTGGACGGGAGTCAGTACACTGCTCCTTCAGGCACCTGTGTGTGTGTGGAGGGCTTGTTCCCTGCAGAGCTAGGATGCAGAAATGATGTAAACTCTTCATGCGAGAAAGATAGGAACAAAAGTAAGAATAAACTGGGGCTGCATACTGTGGAAAATAGAGAGCAGGAAAAAGCAGGCTGTACCAATCCCCTCCCCTTCCTCCCTCCCTTCTCCCCCACCTTATTATTTATTTCACCCTATATTATTTGGGTTAATATAGTAGAGAAAATATGAACAAAGGAAGGGAGGGGAGGGAGTCCCCTGGGTATTTGCTAGAAGAGTTCCCTGAGAAGAAGGAAGGGCTAAGGAGTGTGAAAAGGCCCTGAGGTAAGGGTGGAGCTATCTTGGAGGCAGGCAGGAACCACCAGCAGATCAGAGAACTGCCCAAGATTGCAGGGAAGTAGACAGGGTGGCAGTCAACTGGCCACTGGGAAGACCTCAGCTGCCATTTAGAGGGAAGGAGTTACTAGTGGTCTTGGGGCTCAGCGGTGGTCAAGTTTGGAGTGAGCGTATGAGATGAATTCACCCTGCAGCTTCATCTATTGTGGCTTCTTGCTGATTTGCTCTGGTTGTTCATTGACCAAAAGGTGTGTAGCACCTCTTGTGTGAAAGCTGTGCTTGTGGATGAGGATACAGTAACGGAAGCACTCCAGTCCTGAGCTCCTTCGGTCTGTAATCAGGGGATGGGGCAGAGGAAAATAAGCAATCAGCAAACAAACCCTGGGGACATAACCGATGATGAACCCTGGGAAAGGCTGAATCTTTGCATGTTGCTGGTGGGAAGGCAAGTGGGATAGTCACTGCTATAGAGCTTGGTGTCATCTGCAAAGGCTAAGCCGCACAGCACTGCCACTTAACTAACTCAGAAATTCACTCCTACACACGTATACCAGTAAGGGTAAGCATTCATGTAAATTCGTGTATGAGGAAGCTCATAGCAACGCTCTTTGCAGTAGTCAGTGGGCAGGAACATCTCAGTTGTCAGTGTTGATGAATGGGGAAGGGAAATGTGGTCTATTCGCTCAATGTGATGGCTATGATACGCTGATGTGGACTGACCTGCAAAACTAGACAAAAAAAGAGCTGCATATTGCATGACTACACTGATGGGAAATGGCCGGAAGAGGGAACTCCACATGGACAGAACACAGGCCATCGCCTGGGGCTGGGCAAGAAGGGAATCAGTGAATCTGTTTGTCACTGATGGGTGCTTGACTACCTTTGGGGAAATGCTTGGGATCTAGGTAGAGGTGAGGCTTTCACAGAATTGAGAATCTGCTCGCTTACACTGTTATCTGCTTTCAATTTACTAGTTTTGCATCGTGTAAATTTGACTTCATTTAAAATATGAATGTCCAGCATTGTATAGGGAATAGACCAGGTATCATGATAGCAAGAAGAATGGGATGGGGCGGAGAGTTTCCCACATACGTAGGGGCTGGGAAGGAACCTGGACTGTGCTGTTATATGAGGGAAGCTGGGTACATTCATTTGTAAACAAATGGAACTTTCCTGGACCAATGTACTAGAAATCTAATAGAGGTTGTTTTCCACTGTGTGGGGAGGGACAACAGAGATAAGGAACTGATCTGGGGTCAGAGGAGAATAATGCAGATTTTAGTCATTCAATCTTTATTTTTAGAGGCTAGGTTATATGAAAAATATTAACTATACATAAAAATCGAAGTATTATGAGTTCCCAAATGCGGTTGGAGCTAGCTTTAGCTGTAGAAACCCATAGCCAGGTCTGCATTTTGCACACCCTCACAAATATCCCCATCGCCTTTTCAAGAGAATCCTATTTTGCTTACATACATTCAAACGTTTTCCCCCTTGATAAAATATAAAGATTCTCTCCAAGGTATTTTAAACATGATAATTGTATCTCTAACAATAATTTTATTTCTTACCACACATACACTTTCAATGTTGTTGCCTCAATACATTATTTTAATAATTAATTAAAAAGTAAGGTTGGTCCTCCGTGGCCTTTGACTCTTTTCAACAAGTGGAATTTCCTGAGGGGCTGGACACAAAGTTCTCTCATCCCTCAGTCCATCCCCCAGCTCCCATCAGTACTGAAGGCAAGGTCATAGGCTCGACCTGCAGGGACCACAGAGCAGGGCAGGGGGAAGCAGGCTGCACCAATAGGCCCTTGTCCCAGCTCTTCTCTCTTTCTCTCTCCAACCTCCCTCTGTGCATGCATGTGCGTGTGTGTGTGTGTGTGTGTGTGTGTGTGTAACTTTGGATAATATAGCGGAGAAAATATGTACACAGGCTTGAAGGAGGGTAGATGAGGGAGTCCCTGGCTCTCCCACCATTGCTTGTTCACTCTCCGACCCTGACCAGCACCCAGCACCTGTTGGGATTCTATTTTCCCCACACTCTGTGGCCACAGTGAATATCTAGCTCGTGGGGTTTACGGTGATAGTAAGTGAAATTTTGTAGGTGAGGTTACCAGCCATCCGTGTGGTGGCAAGTGACAATATATTCTTGATAAATCCCATTTTTGTTCATATTTTCTTTGGCGGCGATGTACAGAAGGACTTGAACAGCCATCTCTTTGGCTTTTCTTTATAACTGTTTTGTATGTAACGGCGTGCTTGTAAATATGGATTTGGAGCCCGTGGCCCTAGCCACTAGCTGGGAAGCTTTCCAAAAACCATTAAAAATTTCATAGAATGTACTCCACTCACCAGTGGACCACCATTGTCATGACTATCTACTAGAGATCAGTTTTGTGTCTGGAAAGAACACACGTGCCCTAGTTCAGGATGGAAGAGCACCTAGTTCCCCGGAGATGTCGAGGTTCACTTCCCACAAATAGCACTGTCAGAGTGAAAAATAGGGATGCACGTTCTCTCTTGACTGGAATCCATGCTTGCACTCAAAGCGGTGAGAGAGAAGAGAGGGACAGTCTGACTCACACAGCCTCTGCACCAGCTTCCTTGAAGAGAGGGTCAGCTCGGGCTGCAACTAAAGGAACTCTCCCCAAACCGTTCCTACACAAAGAGAGGAGTTTATGGCCTAAGGATGGAACTTCAGGAAACTGTATTTCCTCCTCTTTTCAAATACCATTCCTTTCATGTTACAACTTTGAGGGTGCCTCTGCATTGGGGAATGATAACATTACGGATGCCCAGAGATGTCCTCAAACAAAAAGACAGAGAAAACACTAAAGACACCAAGTGCTCTGCCTGGTGCAGCATATGCATGCAGGAACCGTGAGTTGGGCTCTTATGCCATTCTTGTAATTACTGTTGACGTCGTCACTGATATCTTGGTCACCAAGACACATGGTGAAGACTAGGGGTGGGTGTGAAGGGAGGGGGCTTGCTTTCAGCTGGAGTGCTCATGGCAAGGCTCCGGGACTAGAGTAGAGGAGTAGGATTTCAAGTGGCTCTTAGATCTATGCAATATTCAAACCTGCGATAAAGAGGAAGCCAAAGAAGCCAGTCTGAGCACCAGCCTTGTGGGGAATGTGTCAGAAGTCTGTCTTGGCTGGAGTGCCGATTCCACAAGGCAGGTATTGAAGTGGGAGTTGTGGGTCATGGCTGAGCCACGGAGAATCTTGAATTCAAAATGGAGAAACACTGGGTTGAGTTCCCGGGTCAGTGGTTGATAATCTTTTTCTGTGATGACATGTCTGATGGATGGTATTCATATACACAGCTGTCTCTATGGGGACAGCCAGCACTTGGCACAATCCTGTGCAATTCCATTCTTTCCTCTTCTGAAGGGTTCAGACTGGAAGACAAGGGATTGATAGGGCATTTCCATTGTGATGGATCTCACCTGGTTCTTAATGGACACGTTCCTCCTCTTCAAATGTGGCCATGTTCATCTCCAAACGTGGAGACCATAATCACCACATACAGATTATATTGTGGTTCTGGAGATGACCCCAGAATTCAGACTACCTGGGTTTGAGTTCTGACTCCTGACAACCTTGGACACATCATCAAATCCTTCTTTGGCTCCATGCCCTCACATTTCAAATAGGGAAGGTCATCCTTCCTACATCAGAAAGGAATTAAGAGAGTAAAATCAGGTATTGTATATTACACACTTGGCATAAATTATAAACACAGGAACTACCTAAGTTTGTAACTCACGAGGTTTTAGAACCCAATGCTCTCAGCAAGGGGAGTCACTGAGCTTTGTGAGCAGGAAGATAGAGAGGGACAGTGTGGGCAGATAGCACAGGATGGACAAGAGAGGGAGTTAGAGTCAGCCTGGCCAGAATTCAGATGCTACCACTTCTTGGCTGTATGGTCGTGGGTAGGCAGACTGTATCATGAAGCCTCAAGTCCTAACCTAAAAAATGAATGAGAAAATAATAGTGCCTGCCTCACGGGCTCATTGTGAGGATGTTTGAAGATGCCTATCCCTGGGTGGCTGTGTTGACTGAGCTACCAACTCACCTGTAACCAATCGTAGCAAGGCTTGCAGCTGAAAAGCGCATACAGCTACAACCTGATGCTTCCTACAGGTTCTAGGTTCTCTGCAAACCCGACGCTTCCTGTAGGTTCTAGGTTCTCTGAAAAACCGATGCTCTCTGTAGGTTCTCTGCAAACTTGATGCTTCCTGTAGGTTCTAGGTTCTCTGCAAAGCAGTGACTAAGACACCGCCCAGGGCTGGGTTTTCACGCAAAGGTTCATCTGGGGAAGGACTTGCTCCCAGGCGCTCAGGTTGTTGGAAGATCTTGTACCTGTTGGCTGTGAGCTGGTATGTACCCCCATCTCCTGCTTTACTGGTGTCTGAACTCTGTCCTCAGTGCCCTCTTGAATAGGGCACTTGCTGTACAAGCCCAAAGACCTGAGTTTGAATCTTGGGAGCCCACGTTAAACAACAGGGGCATAGCCCTGAAATCATAGCACTGCTATGGGGGATGGGAGGCAAAGGTGGGAGAACCTCTTGGAAGTTCATGGGCCAGGGAGTGTGGAGGACACAGCACGGCAGAAACAATTAGAGAGACTGCCTCAAAACAAAGACAAAAGGGGAGAACTGGCTCCTGAAAATTATCCTTCAGTCTCCACACATGTACACATACTCACGTTTCTATCACACACGCTTTACACATACAACACATAGACACACACACACACACACACACACACACACACACCCCAAAAAACTAAACCCTGTCTGACTCATGTAACTGGGGAGATGCAATGTGGGTAATCTGAGGTGTACCTTGATTCCAGGGTCATGAAGATCCTATCTACATATCTTCTCTTGGACCCATCATCACTATCTGCCTGGCTCAGTTAAAATTGCATTTAGTGTGTGTGTGTGTGTGTGTGTGTGTGTGTGTGTATGTAGATCAGAGGGACAACTTGTAGGAATTGGTTCTTTCCTTGTAATGTGTGGGTGACAGGAATCAAACCCCAGCTATCAGGCTAGGTGGGAAGCCCCTTATCCACTGAGCCATCGTGTTGGCCTCGCTGGCTTTAACAGTTTGGCACTAACCAACCCCATGCAAGTCTCATCACTTGGAAAATACTTGTCACCTGCTCATCTCAGAACCTTCCAGAGAGGCCTAGGACAATGCTCAGAATACTCGTCACCATAGGGTGGGGCTGACTCCTAAGTCATGCCCCTCTGGTGGGTTTGTAGAGTGAAAGAAAAGGACAAGGAGGTGCAGAGCTAATAGGCGCTGGGCGTGTGAAACAGTGGATGCTCACTAGAGCGGAATATATCACAAATTTAATTATGTGATGATTTATGAATCCCCCTTTATTATATTTGTCTTTGCCACCGAGACTCCTGGTTCCATAAAGGGCAGGATGTGTGCCTGTCTGACTCACTTATAGATCCCCAGGATACTATGCAGGCTGGGGCAGGAGCAGAGATCAATAAGCAGTTCTTGAATGAATAAATGAAGCTTTTAGTTTGTTGGGGAAAGATGAAGGTAAGACGGGATGGAACTCCGTGAGTTAACTGGAACTGTAAATGGCAAGGAAAACAGAAACTATATCTACAATCGTGGGAGCACTGTGCTGTTCACATACGAATTGGACTCTGGAAAGCCTGGCACAGTATATCAGGAGCTGAGAGTTGGCTCAGTGGGTAAGAGTGCTTACATCAAAGGTTTTAGGAGCGGAGTGCTGGTCCCATTGCTGTGTAACAGGAGGACATATGGCAAACACCTGTAAAACAAGCTTGCAGGAGGAGGTGAGAAAAGGAGATTGCTGCCTCTTGCTGACTTGCAGCACAGCCAAGAAAATGTGAGCCTGCATTCAGGGAGAGACTCTGCTCCAAACAAATAGGTGGACAGAGAGAGCGAGGAGGACACCAATGCACACTTGTGCAATACACTCACTCACATGCATGTAACTGAATAAATATTTAAGTTTTCAACACCAAAAACAAAAAAATAGAATTTTCCATATCTTAGCATCATCATTTAAGATAAATGAAAGTTGTGACTATGATGAGGTTTGATTGTTTACAGACGCACACATGCACACATAACACATACACATGCACACATAACACATACACACGCACACAGACATACACATACTCACACATACACCCATACATATATACACCTACACTCTCACATACCTATACACGTTTACACACATATACATACATACATATATACATACACACACACATACTTTCTCAAACACACAGAGTGTTATATGACAGATGATATAGAGCATACTAGAGAGCCACTGGGAGAAAACACGGACTTTACTTCTCATCTGCCCCTTTCAGCCTATTCTTGTTTATCATGTGATGTGCCAATATTAAACACTTTAAGAAGAACAAGTGAGAAGCCATTTTCACTGGCACAAGAGCTGAGCTGTCAGTAAAATTCTACATCTGACAGCTTCAAGGGCTGGGGGCACAGAGGTGCAGGAAGAGCTAAGACTGGGAGGAAGATAGTCTGTCCTCAGCACTGGGAAGGTTACTGTATGAGGGAACCTGAGTTCTCTGGTCTTCAAAATCAGAGTGCCTGGACAGATCTCCCCACAGCTGGGAAATAAGGAAGAGGACCACAAAGCATCCGCATGATGTCCTGTGTGCTCTCTGCACTTTCCCGATGTGATTGAGGCTCTCTTAAGATAGGATATAGGCCATTTTCAAAAAAGGTTTTAGAAATAATCCCCAGAGAAATTATAGACAGTATTATACTCTTTGTAAAAGGATAGTCTACCTTATACACACACAGACATACACACACATTCACACATACACAGAGACATATATACACCTACATACACTTATACCTACATACACACACTCTCACACACATACACACAAGGAGACATACACACACACAGACATACATGCATACTCACACAGACATACACACACANATATATACACCTACATACACTTATACCTACATACACACACTCTCACACACATACACACAAGGAGACATACACACACACAGACATACATGCATACTCACACAGACATACACACACATTCACACATACACAGAGACATATATACACCTACATACACTTATACCTACATACACACACTCTCACACACATACGCACAAGGAGACATACACACACAGACATACATGCATACTCACACAGACATACACACACACTCACACATACACAGAGACACACATACACTTATACACAGGGTTTTATGCCCCCTTGAGAATGAGTGACATGCATGTGGTCAATGCTGAACACCCTGTACTTAACCTGTTATTGTCGTAAGTGATAGAGGCACACGGCTACCAGAGTATGGTCTTTAAAAGCTAAATGATGAAAATAAGTATCTTAATTTTATTTTCTTCCTGGCACTTACTCATTATATAGCCTGGCCAGGCCTCAGATTGATAATCTTCCTGCCTTAGCCTCTTGTGTGCTGTGATTGCAGGTGAGGGACCACAGCCCGAGGTTCCAGAAGTTGTTAATTCTCGCCTAGGTCTCTCTGCCCCGAGGCCATTTCTCCATGCCTTTACTATTGTTTTTTATAATTTAAACTTTTGAATTTATGTATAGTAACATGTCTCACTATGGCACTCGCATTCATATACATTTTGTGCTTGGCCACTGCCTTCTGCACTTCTCCCTGTCCCCTTCTTGCCCATCCCCTTCCTTTCCTCAAGTAGTCTCTCCTGATGTCATGCCAACTGTATTCCACTAACCTACCCTGATATCGTCCCCCTCTCTGTTGCTTTCTGCTTTCATGCCCTGCTCCTCGAGATGCACATGTAAATCTAAATCTACCCTCTACTGGCAGTGTTTATCTTTCTGAGTCTTGCGTGTTTCCGCTCCACAGTGACTTCTTGTTATGGCCATTTTCCCACAAATGACATGACATGCTTCTCTTTGGGGATAAACTCCCATTGTGTCTGTGGATCACATCTTCATGCATCCATCTTTGGATGGATCCCTGGCTGGCTCCACCCTCTCAGTGGCAGATAAGGATGCTGTGGTCCAGTCACTCATTTTATTCAACCTTGTTTCCATGACTAGGATCCAGATCTCAATCCTGGTCTAATGCATGTTTCAATTTTCAACCTTGCATTTTGATTATGAAATCCTCCAGAAACCATCCAAGAAAGCCCTGGGGCACCCGGGGACAGAGTTCTGCTCAACTGTGTGGTCATGGGGACACCGAGGATCCATGATGCTTTCTGATCTTGCTTTTTTATACTCTACAGGGGACTGCAATCAGTCAAGAGCATTGGACAGAAACTCACAGCCCTAGGTGAGGGGATCCTAGCAGATCTCAGCCCAGGCTCATAGATCCCGATGTTTCCCTCCAGATCTCCCATTGTTAGGAACCAGAAGAAATCCCAGCAAGTGGGAGTCACTGGTTGAGAATGACAATGGTAGGCAGACAAATCTGAGTCTCTGGCTCTGGGATCTGACACCGTTGTTTAACAGTGGGTTCTATACCACCGAATGCACACGTCAGCTCTCATGGAGCAAAGAAGAGCCCATGTGAGCTCTCAACCCTACAAGAATCATATCCCTTTATTTTTTTGTCATCAAGTATTTTAAATTTTGAATTTTCATATTCAGTACACATTTTACATAGTCATTCATTCATTTTGGAAAAGAATCCTTGACTGAGATTTGCATAACATTTTCCTGGTCACTTCCACACCTGTCAATCACTGCAAAGGAACACTCACAAGTCAAGTCAATTTAATTCTCTGAACCCGGCAGAGTACTTCTTGGTTTTCTTTTAAACCCAAGAAAAAAAAAAAAAGGTAGGAATAGCAAGACCAAGGCAAGTCTGAAATGGTATCCCCCTGTGTTTCCTACGAGTAGAGGAACAGGAGGTGTTTGTGGAGCCTGCGTTGGGTAAGTGGCCAGCCTAATCTACACACAGAGCACACAGGGGCCCAAACTATGAAAGTCCATCTCCGTTATTCTCTTCTGGAGTAGAATGTCAGGGGGCCACTTAGAAGATGATGAACTGACATTTTAACTTGATAGTTGGGGAGGCAGGAAGTGTCAAGGCAAATTTCTGATTCTACATTACGTTATTAAAATCTAAAGAAGCAGGTTCAGAATCCTGCCCTTAGACATGCTCCTTTACTGACTTAGCCAAGATCTCCAGCAGGTGCTATGACAGTATCCCTTGGCATACTTCTACGCTGTCAGTCAACCTCACTCAAACTAGAGGCACCAGGGAAGGAGGAGCCTCAGTTGAGGAATTGACTCTTTCAGATTTTGCTTATGGGCATGCTGTGGGGACATTTTATTGATTAATGATTGATGTGGGAGGACTCTGCCTACTCTGGGCAGGGCTTTCCCTGTGTAGGTGGTCCTGGGCTGTATAAAAAGGCGGAATCAACAAGCCATAAAAATCATGCCAGTAAGCAGCATTCTTCCATGGCTTCTGCTTCAGTTCCTACTCCCAGCTTCCTGCCTTGGGCGTTCATTGATGATAAACTGGGGTCTGAAGGCAAATAAACCCTTTCCTCTCCAAGTTGCTTTTGGGTCATGGTGTTTATCGTCGCAACAGAAAACAACCACAATGCCTATTTTACTTGCCACTCCTTCTTCTTTCCTCAGGTATCAACCAAGACCTGGCTTCTTCCCCAGGGCAGATCTGACACCCTCCCCCTGGCGGCCCCATGCTTTCCTGACTGGTGTAACTTCTGTGTAGTCAGGTATGATTATGCCAGCTCTGCCATCTGTGCAGGTGTCGAGGAGGGAGGTCGATGCCTCGGCTCCTTCTACCCTTCATGCTGCTTTGGTGATGAGGTGAGGCTGGGGACCAGTCTCTGATGGTTCCATATGGCAGAGAGAGGGGACCACACAGACCAGAGCTGCTCTCAGGACCTTTGCAGTCCATGACTTTATCTGCATACCCATCTGCGTCTGTTGTCAGCCTCTTACATTTCCTGCAGAGTGTCAGCTGGATGATAGCGACAGGGTATCTGCCCGTGTTGTTCTCTGCAGCACATCGAGTGGCTCCTGACACACAGTAGGTGCTTTCAAGTATTAGGGGCTGGGGAGATGGCTCAGTAAGCGATGTGCTCAGCGGGGGGAATCTGAGTTTGATCTTCAAGTCAAAAGCTGAGTGTCCAGCACTCACTGGGTAGGTGGGCGGGGCCAGGCAGATCCCTGGGTTCACCACACACCCAGCCTCACCCAGTGCAAGTCTGTCTCATAACATGAGGTGGCCAGTTCTTGGGAATGACACCTGAGGCTGACCTCTGGCCTCCTCGGGTGTGTGCTTGCATCTGTACAATCCAACCACAAATCCAAATCAGTGGCTCTTGACTTTCACAGCCTTTTTTCCTCCTTATTTAGTTTAGTTTTTATTTGTAGCTTAGCTATTCAGCTCTTGAGATAAATTCACTGGGATCCTGGGATTTATTCGCTGCATTATGGTGTTCATCCCACTTCACTTTCATTTAGAGATATGAAAATTGGCTGCGCCTTTTCTTCAATTCTTCTCTCAAGGCCGCTCTCTTCTCCCTGCATCAGATTGAATGGAAACGCTAATAAAGGGATGAAAATATCTCCGGGTTATTTTATTAGGATAGAAGCAACATAAAAGCTCCACACCTCTATGTAACTTAGATAAACCTGAAACTCTATCTCAGAGCCTCATGTGGAAAATCATGTCTCCTGAGGGTGTCCTCTTAAGTTACAGTTTGAGGAGAACATCATTGCTTGGCAATAATTATTTCCCAGTTTTTGATGCCTGGCCTGGTTTACTTTTTCAAATATAAAGTATTTCTATTCATGGGTTTTCATTTTTATTAGTTATTTTTAGACAGGGTCTTATTGTTTCAAGATAACCTCAAACTCGCTCTGCAGCCAATAATGACCTTAGACTTCTGATCCTCTTACCTCCACCTTTCCAGCGCTGGGACTACAGGTGTGCACCACCACATCTGGCTTATGCAGTGTTGGGGAACAAACTTGGGGTTTTGCGAGCATAGGGCAATCTCTTCACACACTGAGCCACGTGCCCAAGCCTCAACTACACTTTTTAAAAAGTTACTTTTAGAAACCAAATCTTCTGTCTCCTTCTCACTTTGGCTTTGATGCTTTTGTGTTTGTGTAATTCATAATGACTTACATATATGGACATGCCATAGAATGTCTGTTGGTGTGTGTGAGGGGGGAAAAGGGAGAGAGGTGGGGAAGTCTTCCGTTTTTGCCACTGGATCACTAGACTGGAGTGTGGATGGAGCTGGTGGGGAATGACACTCCTAACATTGAAGATAATGTGCAGCCCTGTTGGCCTCACTACCCATTAAATTGGCTTCCGAGGAAGGAGACTGTAATGCCAAAGCCCAGCTGCCTGGAGACTTAAGATTGCCTCCCCAAACCAGGCTCTGAGCCCATGTGATTGAAATCCCCCTAGACTGATTACTTTGGTGTCCTCTAAGATTTGGGACTAATTTAATTGACTGCTGTGTGGAACCCCAGGAAAGGCAGTAAGAAATCCATCGAAGTCCTCACTGTTAAATAAAATCCACTGACAAATGACTGGCTGCCGAGGGCTTAGACAAACCTGGGTCACCAGCCAAGACCCCTCTCACAACAATCGTACCCCATGTCTAGCTGCAATAAGAACTTCCAGTCTTCACTGTTGGGTATCTCCTCCCTATCTATGGCTCGAAGACACCCACATTGATTTTATTTTTAAGGTTTTATTTCAAAACAGTGTTTTGCAGCAGTCAGAACCGTCATGCGTTCATATGTGGCTGTTCTTATTTGATTCGATCAATGACATTGATTTCCCTTTAAATGCAAAGATTGCACAGTTCAGCTTTAATTGCGGATCGGGTTTCAAGGGCTGTCTCTTGGAGGCAGTTGTTTTAGTTTCCTTCTAATAAATCAGCCGTTATTGGTGAGCATGGGCTGGGCTTGACCTTCCTTTGTTAGCACTTCCTCCCCTTATGTAGGGCACTGCAGCCTCTGACACCCCCACCCGCCTCCCACTCCCAGCAGCCTGTGCACAGTCAGCATTTAATATCCTGATTAGGTCTTTGATTGAGTCCTAACTGAGGAAGTGAACAGGGTAAGCGAATGTGGCCTGGTGACTATTTTCCAAAATGTATGCCTTTAGAAACTTTGAGGTGTGTGTGCGTGCGTGTGTGTGTGTGTGTGTGTGCATGCATGTGTGTGCACACATGTGTGTGTGCATGCACATGTGTGTGTGCGCGCGCATGCGTGTGCAAGCGTGTGTGTGGTGTAGTGTACAAGACTATGCTGGGGCCAACCTCACGTTACTCCTCAAGCTCTGTCTACCTTGGATTGAGGTGTGTGTGTGTGCGCATGTGTGTGTGTGTGTGTGTACATGCGTGTGGTGTAGTGTACAAGACTACACCCGGGGCCAACCTCACGTTACTTCTTAAGCTCTGTCTACCTTGGATTTTTAAGACAAAGCCTCTCACTGGCCTGGCCTGGAGTTCATCTTGTAACACAGGCTGGTTGACCTTTAATCTGCAAGTATCTGCCCATCTCCACTATCCCTAGTGTGGGGATTACCACCCGCCGGTTCCTGTTACATGAACTCTGGGAATCTCGCTGCATTTTACCGCTGTGTTGCTTTGCTGGGGTCTGTGTGTTCTCTTACTTACAGATCCACTGATCTAATGTCAGACCCCAGTAAGGGTAAACAGCAGCTTTGAGGCTCATTGGCTGTGTGGCTTCCGGCAAAGTGTTTTCATGTCTGTGACTTCTTTATCCCTGGGGAATCTTACTACCTCCTGGGGCTCTGCCCACATTAACCAGAATGATTGGGCATAGAGCAGATAGCTCAAGATGAGTCCTGCTTTATAGGGAAGTAGGGACCCTAGCCAACATCATCAGTGCTGACTCCAGAGGCTCCCGGGGAAGGTAAGGGGAGGGTCACTCTTCCTGGGAAATAATTGTTGACACTCTAGCCTAGACTCTGCTGTGGGTCACATGGCAACCGGCTGCAGAACACGTGTGCATATTATAGACAATAGGTAGACATATGTCGGGGGGAGTGTCCCCAGGAAAAATAAGGCCATACTGGAAGCCAGAAAGGTTTGGGAAACTGTGTTTTTCATGGAGACCAGTCTGGAAAATCCCATTGTGGAAGCAACATTTCAACAGGGCCAGGACTGTAGGGGGCCTAGGAGATGCTGCAGGCGGAAGGGGCTGTTAGCTGGAAGCCCTAATCTGGGAATGGACTTTGTTGTTTAAAAGTGTCTGTGTGGGTGTCTGGAAGCCACAGGATACTCTTTTGCAGAGCAGCAGACAAACAACACATAAACAATTGTGTAGCCACCTTCCTGGAGGGATTATGTAAAAGAGGGGCAGCGGGTGGGGGGCAAGGTTTGGCTGGTGTGCTAGAGATCGCTGGCCCCTCCATTTCTTCCCACCCTCCTTCTCTTCTTCCTCCTTCTTCTGCATCTTGTTTATGATTTTTTTTGGGGGGGGAAGAAATGTGTAGATCTGGAAATTATTGTATTAAGTGAGGTAATCCAGACCAGAAAGATAAACCCTCTTTCACACTTGGATGCCAGCTTTAATGTTTAGGCATGTATCCCTGTGGCTTTAAGTCATGGAACTAGAAAGTAATAGGGATCATCCGTGAGGGGGATGAGGTGTGGAAGACAGGCTGAGCGAGTGAGAGAGGGTGGTGAATCCCTGTGCCAGGAGAGCAGAAGGGGTGGTGTGGGAAGGTGTACAGGTGCTGAGGGAAGGGTTTGGGAGGAAGAAGAGGGAGGAGATCAAAGACAACACAAACTGCCAGAGTGAAACTTAGTACTGTGTGTAATAATTACAA